>JAYMFT010245311.1:0-10988 GCA_038088735.1 Panulirus argus
TTGTGTACCCCACTGAGATATCCTGTCCAAGTCTGAGTTTATTGTGGAAGCTGTGACAAGGCGAGACGCAGATCGAGCGAAAGAAGAGGGAGCAGAGCTGACAAGGAGGCACATCACCCGCCAGTACCAGACAGGAGTCACATCACCCACCAGTACTAGACATGAAGGCACATCACCGACTAGTACCAGACAGGGAGGCACATCACCTATCAGTACCAGACAGGAAGGTACATCACCCATCAGTACCAGACTGGGAGGAACATCAGCCACCAGTACCAGACAGGAAGGTACATCAGCCACCAGTACCAGACTGGGAGGCACGTCACCCACCAGTACCAGACAGGAAGGCACATCACCCACCAGTACCAGACAGGGAGGCACGTCACCCACCAATACCAGACAGGGAGGCACGTCACCCACCAATACCAGAGAGGGAAGCACTTCACCCACCAGTACCAGACATGAGGGTAAATCACCAACCAGTACCAGACTGGGAGGCACATCACCCACCAGTACCAGACATGAAGGCACATTGCCTCCCAGTACCAGGTAAGGAGGCACATCATCCGCCAAACATTTACAACATTTTGAACCAGTAGAACTTGTATAACTTTATAAACAGTTGCGGTCTGTCTGTCCCAGCAGAAAGTTATTAGGGATCTTCTGATCTAATAAGTCCTGCTGAACTTATATCTTGTTGGGGTCAATTTAACCTTGAACTTTAGGACTCAAGATCAGTAAAGTTCCCCCCGCTCCCAGGCAATATCAATTCCGAATTTCGCGGTCAATTCGATAGTCTGGTAACGTTATGATGATAAGTGGAGATAAGGGATACAGACAAGGTCAGGTACAGTCATGAGACTATGTCTGAGGTCACTGCAGAGGCAGGAATATAACTGAACGAGTTTCTCACGTGTAGTAACCGACGGCAGCCTGTCACAATATTTTTCTATTGAGGAAGACAGTACGACCTTGAGTAGGATGTTCTGGCCTTTCCTCTGACCACTAAGGTTCAAATCAAAGACCATCATACCTCTCGGTCATATCGTGGTGCTCAAGGATTACGGTAATTTTCTTGAATGGATGTGGCAGAAGTCTCGTGTCAGGGATCTCTTGAGTCACATGTGAAGTGTATCATAAAGGACGTTCTCTTAGTTATTTATGGTATGGTGAGGACGTGTACAGGTGAGTGATGGCAATGGAGCAGGTGTGACACCTTCATGTGCACCAGCCACGACTTAGCATCACCTGGAGACGACATATATCACGTTGGCAAAGCAGCTGGAACACGTACGTTAAGGGCACGCCAGTTGGTCTTCACCATGAACGTCAGGTCATGGATCCAGCCACCTAACTGGCAGCTCACCTCCCGCTTACTTTGTCTTTATCACGTTGAGAATACATTGGTAATCCTTTACTTTCCTGGGACAACTTTATTTGAGGATTTGTCGACTTTTCCTATTGAGGAAAGAAAGTTATGTTTACCGTGGAACGTCCATATCTCTAACGGGTGTTGGAAAGAGTAACGAAAGCAAACAACACAACGTCCAGTACAGTTCGTACAAAGAAACCATTTCTTTTGTCTTTTTGGTAAATAAGGAGATAGATATAGATCTCCAAGGATGTATATGAAGGTACCAAATCTAACCAATCTTGTGTAACTCACTTATCCTAACCTAACAAATCCCCAGCAGCAATCACCAGAGGCATCACCTGGCCATCAAAGAAGAGAACACAGCAGCCACCATTAAAACTAGCCGGAAGTAGGCTTCCGTACTCCATGCACAATGCAAACCTTTCCTTTGTCATCGGAATTATTTCAGTGAACAAAGTAAGGAAACTATGGCAAATCTATGAAGAATCAATATAAATAGTAACAGATTAAAGTTAGCTGGAAAATGGAACCAATAACCGTGACTGGAGTCTTCAGCATTAAAAAAAAGACTGCCAACGTCGGATTTAGACTTATCGTCCAGAACCATTACCGGAACACAATAAATACGAGATACGTGTCTCCCCGTTTGACCCACTTTGAAAACTTAAAGCTTTTAATGTGAATTTTTTCCTCTTTTTTCAAACTCCCTCCACAATTAAAACCGTTTTTTGGCCAATACAACAACTTTTTTTCTGCAGCAGGAGTCAATAGATTCACAAATTAAAGTAACGAAAGGAAAATTGAAAATTACAGATATATGAGAGTTGGATGTACACATTCACTGCACCACTGTAAACGATATTCCTTATGAGGAGCCTCTTGGGCAGTGACATCATTTCACAAATGCTGATTCTAACTGGGGCCGCTTCCTCCAGCCGATGTAATCAACAGAAATTAATCTCCCTTACTAGAGGCAGTGATAATTTTCATCACAGCTACATATATACTTTATAGCAAATATTTACAGATTTATATTTGATAGAGTGATGATCCTTGATGCGTTTACTCTAGACGAAGTAGTGAAGTTACAACTGGAGAAACTCTCCTGTTACGATTGACATAGTACAGCTAGTCTACTATTACTATTGACAAAGTACAGCTAGTCGACTATTACTATTGACATAGTACAGCTAGTCTACTATTACTATTGACACAGTACAGCTAGGAAACTTCTGTTACTATTGACACAGTACAGCTGAGGAGCCTCTCCTGCTACTCTTGGCACAATACAGCTGGGAAACCTTTCCTGTTACTGTTGACACAGTACAGATGCGGAACCTCTCCCGTTACTGTTGACACAGTGCAGCTGGGGAACCTCTAGTGCTTCTGTTGTCACAGTACAGTTGGGAACCTCTCTTGTTACTTTTGATACAGTACTGCTGGAAACCTCTCCTGCTAATGTTGATACAGCACAGCTGGGGAACTTCTCCTGTTACTGTTGACACAGTGCAGCTGGGAAACCTCTCCTATTACTAATGACACAGTACAGCTGGGGAACCTCTCCTGTTACTGTTGTCACAGTTGGGAACCTCTCCTTGTATTGTTGGCACAGTACAGCTGGGGAATCTTTCATGCTAATGTTGATACAGTACAGCTCCTCTCCCGCTACTGTTGACACAATACTGCTGGGGAACCTCTCCTGTTACTGTTGACGTAGTACAACTGGGAACCTTTCCTGTTACTGTTGACACAGTGCAGCTGTGAACCTCCCTTGTTACTGTTGACACAGTGTAGCTAGGGAACCTTTAATGTTACAGTTGACAGATTGCAGCTGGGGAATCCCTCCTGTTACTGTTGACACAGAACAGCTGGGGAATCTCTCCCGTTAACGTTGACACAATACAGCTGGGGAACCTTTCATGTTACTGTTGACACAATACAGCTGGGAAACCTCTCCTGTTACTATTGACAAAGTACAACTGGGAACCTCTCCTGTTACTGTTGACTCAGTGCACCTGAAAACCTCTCCTGCTACTGTTGACACAGTGCAGCTGGGGAACGTCTAATGTTACTGTTGACACAGTGTAACTAAGGAAACCTCTCCTGTAGCTGTTAACAAAATATAGCTGGAAACCTCTCCTGTTACTGTTTACACAAATCAGCTGGGGAACCTCTCTTGTCACTGTTGACACATTACAGCTGGAAACATCTTCTGTTACTGTTGACACACTGCAGCTGGGGAACCTCTCCTACTACTGTTGTCACTGTACAGTTGGAAACCTCTCCTGTTCCTGCTGACAGTACAGCTGGAGAACAATTCCTGTTACTGTTGACACAGTACAGCTGGGAAACCTCTCCTGTTACTGTTGACACAGTGCAGCTGGGGAACATCTAGTGCTTCTGTTGTCACAGTACAGTTGGGAACCTATTCTGTTACATTTAATACAGTACAGCTGGGGAAACCTCTCCTGTTGCTGTTGGCACAGTAGAGCTGGGAAACCTTTCCTGTTACTGTTGACACAATACAGCTGGGAACCTTTCCCGTTACCGATGACACAATACAGCTGGGGAACCTTTCTCGTTATTGTTGACAGAGTACAGCTGGGAAACCTCTCCCGTTACTGTTGACACAGTACACATGGGAACTTCTCCTGCTAATGTTGACAGTGCAGCTGGGGAACCTCTAATGTTACTGTTGAGACAGTGCAGCTAGGGAACCTCTCCTGGTATTGTTGACACAGTACAGCTGCAAACCTCTGCTGTTACTGTTGACACAACCAGGAACATCCCCTATTACTGTTGACACAATGCAACTGGATATATCTCCTTTTACTGTTGACACAGTGCAGCTGAGGAACCTCTCCTGCTACTGTTGTCACAGAGCAGCTGGGAATCTCTCCTGTTACTTTTGATACAGTACAGCTGGGAAACTTCCCCTGTTACTGTTTACACAGTACAGCTGGGAAACCTTTCTTGATACTGTTGACTCAGTACAACTGAGACACCTCTCCTGTTACTATTGACAAAGTACAACTGGGAACCTCTCCTGTTACTGTTGACACAGTTTTGCTGGAAGCCTCTTCTACTACTTTTGATAGACCATGTCTGAGAGCCTTTTCCTGTTACTGTCGACATAATGCAGCTGGGAACCCTTCTTGTTACTGTTGACACTGAGCAGTTGGGAAACCTCTCCTGTCACTGTTGATAAAATACAGCTGGGAACCTCTAATGTTACTGTTGACACAGTGCAGCTGGGAACATCTCATATTACTGATGATGCAGTACAGCTGGGGAACCTTTCCTGTTACTGTTGACACAATGCAGCTGGGGAACCTCTCCTTCCTCTGTTGTCACAGTACAGTTGGGAATCACTCCTGTTACTTTCTACAGAGTACAGCTGGGGAATCTATTCTGTTACTGTTGGCACAGCAGAGCTGGGAAACCTCTCCCGTTACCGTTGACACAGGAATGCTGAGGATCCTCCCTTGTTACTGTTGACTCAATAAGGCTGGGAAACCTCTCTTGTTTCTGTTGACACGATACAGTTGGGATACTCTCCTGCTACTGTTGACACTTTGCAGCTTGGAACCTATACTGTTACTGTTGGCACATTATAGTTGGGGAATCTCTCCTTTTACTGTTGACACTGTAGTTGTGTCCATTTCCTGTTACTGTTAATACAGTGCAGCTGGGGAGCCTTTCCCGTTACTGTTGACAGAGTAGAACTGGGAAACCTCTCCCGTTACTGTTGACACAATGCAGCTGGAAACATTTCCTGTTACTGTTGACACAGTTTAGCTGGAGAACCTCTGCCGCTACTTTTGTCACAGTACAGTTGGGATCCTTTCCTGTTACAGTTGATAAAGTACAGCTGGGAAACCTCTAATGTTACTTTTGACAGAGTACACCTATGGAACCTCTCCTGCTACTGTTGACACAGTACTGCTTAGAAACCTCTCCTGGTACTGGTGGCATACTACAGCTGAGAAACCTATTCTATAACTGCTGACACAATGCAGCTGGAAACATCTGTTTCTGTTGATACAGTGCAGCTGAGGAATCTCTCCTGCTACTGTTGTCAGAGTACAGTTGGAAACTTCTCCTGTAACTTTTGATACAGTACAGCTGGGAAACCTCTCCTGTTACTGTAGACACAGTTCACCTGGGGAACCTTTCCTGTTACTGTTGACATAGTACAGCTGGGAAACCTATCCTGCTACTGTTGACACAGTACAACTGGATACCTTTCCTACTACTGTTGACACAGTGCAGCTGGGGAACCTCTCCTGCTATTGTTGTCACAGTATATTTGGGAACCACTCCTGTTACTGTTGACACAGTACAACTGGGAACCTCTCCTGTTACTGTTGACACAGCGCAGCTGAGGAACCTCTAATGTTACTATTGACATTTCAGCTGGGAAACCTCTAATGTTACTTTTGACAAAATATGGCTGGAAACCTCTCCTGTTACTGTTGACACAGTGCAGCTGGTGAACCTCTCCTGTTACTGTTGACACAGTACAGCTGGGAACCTCTCCTGTTACTGTTGACACAGTACAGCTGGTGAACCTCTCCTGTTACTGTTGACACAGTACAGCTAGGGAACCTCTCTTGTCAATGTTTACATATTACAGCTTGGGAATCTCTCCTGTTACTGTTGACAGAGTGTAGCTGTGAACATCTCCTGTTACTGTTGATACAGTGTAGCCTGGGAACCTTTCCCGTTACTGTTGACAGAGTACAACTGGGAAAAATCTCCTGTTACTGTTGACACAATGCGGCTGGAAACATTTCCTGTTACTGTTGACAAAGTCTAGCTAGGGAACCTCTGCTGCTACTATTGTCAGGGTATAGTTGGGAACCTCTCCTGTTACGTTTGATACGGTACAGCTGGGAAACCTCTAATGTTACTCTTGACAGAGTACACCTATGGATCCTCTCCTGCTAGTATTGACACAGTACTGCTTGGAAACCTCTCCTGTTACTATTAACATACTACAATTGGGAAACCTCTCCTGTTACTGCTGACACAATGCATCTGGAAACAGCTCCTGTTACTGTTGATACAGTGTCGCTGGGGAATCTCTCCTGCTACTGTTGTCAGAGTACATTTGGGAACCTCTCCTTTAACATTTGATAGAGTACAGTTAGGAAACCTCTCTTGTTACTGTTGACACAGTACAACTAGGTACCTCTCCTACTACTGTTGACACAGTGCAGCTGGAGAACCTCTCCTGCTACTGTTGTCACAGCACAGTTGGGAACCTCTTCTGTTACTTTTGATACAGTACAGCTGGAAAACCTTTCCTGATACTGTTGACAATGTGCAGCTCGGGAAACTTCTCCCGTTACTGTTGATACAATATAACTGTGAAACCCTTTCCGTTACAGTTGATACATTAGAGCTGGGAAACCTCTCGTTACTGTTGACACAGTACAACTGGGAACCTTTCCTGTTACTGTTGACACAGCGCAGCTGGGGAACCTCTATAGTTATTATTGACATTTCAGCTGAGAAACCTCTCCTGTTACTGTTGACACAGTACAGCTAGGGAACCTATCTTGTCAATGTTTACACATTACAGCTTGGGAATTTCTCCTGTTACTGTTGACAGAGTGCAGCTCGGGAAACTTAACCCGTTACTGTTGATACAATATAACTGTGAAACCCTTTCCGTTACTGTTGATACATTAGAGCTGGGAAACCTCTCCTGTTACTATTGACACAGTACAACTGGGAACCTCTCCTGTTAATGTTGACACAGTGCAGCTGGGGAACCTCTAATGTTACTACTGACAGTGCAGCTGGGAAACTTCTGTTACTGTTGACAAAATATAGCTGGAGACCTCTCCTGTTACATTTGACACAGTGCAGCTGAGGAACCTTTTATGTCAATGTTTACGCATTACAGCTGGGGAATCTCTCCTATTACTGTTGACACAGTACAGCTGGGAAATCTCTGCTGCTACTGTTGTCACAGTACAGTTGGGAACCTATCGTTTCACTTTTGATACAGTACAGATGGGAAACCTCTAGTGTTACTGATGACACCGTACAGCTGGGGAATCTCTCCTGTTACTGTTAACACAGTACAACTGGGAACCTCTCCTGCTACTTTTGTAACAGTACAGTTGGAAACCTCTCCTGTTACTTTTGACAGAGTACAACTGGGAAAGCCTTCCTGTTGCTGTTGACACAGTACAGCTGGGGAACCTTTCCTGTTTCTGTTGACACAATACAGATGGGAAACCTCTCCTGTTACTGTTGACACAGTACAACTGAGAACCTCTCCCGATAACATTGTGCAGCTGAAGACCATCTGCTGTTAATGTTGACATATTACAGCTGGAAGCCTCTCCTGTTGCTGTTGATGAAATACAGCTAGGAACCTTTCCTGTTACTGTTGACACAATGCAGCTGGGGAACCTCTCCTTTTGCTGTTGACACGGTGCAGCTGGGAAACCTCTCCTGTTACTGTTGATAAAATACAGCTGGGAACCTTTCCTGTCACTGTTGACACAATGCAGCTGGGGAACTTCTTCTGTTACTGTTGATACAGTGCAATTGGGGAACCTCTACTGTTACTGTTGACAAAATATAGCTTGAAATCTATACTTTTACTGTTGACGCAGTAGAGCAGGGGAACCTCTCCTGTTACTGTCAGCAGAGTGCAGCTGGGAACATTTCCTGTTACTGTTGATACATTGCAGGTGGGGAACCTCTCGTGTTAGTGTTGACGCAGTACAGCTGGGGAACCTCTCCAGTTACTGTTGACATAATGCAGCTGGGAAACTATAGTGTTACTGTTGACACAGTGCAGCTCGATATCCTCTCCTGTTACTGTTGAGAGAATACATCTGGGAACCTATTCTGTTACAATTGACACAGTACAGCTGGGAGCTTCTCCTTTTACTGTTGAAACAGTACAGCTGGTGAATCTCTTCAGTTACTGTTGACACAGGAAAGCTGGGGAACCTCTCCTGTTACTGTTAACACAGTTTAGCTGGGAAACCTCTAATGTTACTATTGACAGTGAAGCTGGGAGTCCTTTCCTGTTACTGTTGACAAAGTATAGCTGGAAACTTCTCCTGTTACTGTTGACACAGTGCAGCTGGGGAACCTTTCCTGTTACTGTTGACAAAATATGGCTGGAAACCTCTCCTTTTACTGTTGACACAGCGCAGCTGGGGAACCTTTCCCGTTACTACTGACAGTGCAGCTGGGAAACCTCTCCTGTTACTGTTGACAAAACATAGCTGGAAACATCTCCTGTTACTGTTGACACAGTGTAGCTGTGAACATCTGTTACTGTTGATACAATGTAGCTGGGAAACCTTTCCCGTTACTGATGACTGAATTACAACTGGGAAACCTCTCCTGTTACTGGTGACACTGTGCAGCTGGAAACATATCCTGTTACTGTTGACAAAGTTTAGCTGGGGAACCTCTGCTGCTACTGTTGTCACAGTACAGTTGGGAACCTCTCCTGTTACTTTTGATACAGTACAGCTAGGAAATCTCTAATGTTTCTGTTCATATAGTACAGCTATGGAACCTTTCCTGCTACTGTTGACACAGTACTGCTTGGAAACCTCTCCTGTTACTGTTGGCATACTGCAACTGGGAAACCTCTCCTGTTACTGTTGACACAATGCAGCTAGAAACATCTGTTACTGTTGACAAGGTGTAGCTGGGGAATCTCTCCTGCTACTGTTGTCACAGTACAGTTGGGAACCTCTCCTGTTACTTTTGATACAATACAGCTGGAAAACCTCTCCTGCTACTGTTGACACAGTGCAGCTGGGAAACTTCTCCCGTTACTGTTGATGGAATATAGCTGTGAAACTTTTTCCGTTACTGTTGATACATTACAGCTGGGAACCTCTCCTGTTACTGTTGACACAGTACAGCTGGTGAACCTCTCCTGTTACTGTTGACACAGCACAGCTGGGAACCTCTCCTGTTACTGTTGACACAGTACAGCTGGTGAACCTTTCCTGTTACTGTTGACACAGTACAGCTGGGGAACCTCTCCTGTTACTGTTGACACAGTACAGCTGGTGAACCTCTCCTGTTACTGTTGACACAGTATGGCTGGGAAACCTCTACTGTTACTGTTGACACATTACAGCTGGGGAACGTCACCTGCTACTGGGGCAGCGACCCTCACCATTGAGCCAACAGTCAGTACACTGTACACGGGACCCACAGCAAAGTTTGCTTCATATATGACCTGCACCGCCAGAGATCTCCTGCCAGAACCACCCCGAAATGATGGATGGACGTTCGGGTAGACGGAAGGACAGACCAACAGACGGCAGTTCAAGAAACGGATGGACGGACGAAGAGAGAGAATGGTAGACCAATAGACGGACGGACGAACAGGTGGTTGGACAGACGGACGGATGGAAGGGATGAATGAATGAACAAATAGGGGCACTCTGTGTGGTCATGGTGACCAAAGTGGAGACACTGGAAGGCAATGATGGCAGAGGCGTCCACAGAGTCGTCAACGGAGGGCAATGGTGGCAGAGGTTTCGAGAGTATCTGATAACAGAGGACCTGATGGTGTGTGACGAGGTTATCTGCCGAAGGACTGTAACTGTGTCCTAAATTCCTAATCTATAAAGATGGAGACGGGATAGTAAGTTAGGAGCCTCCTCCGTTAAACATACAGCCAGCGGGAACATAACTGTAGGAACACCATGTTGTATGGAGAGAATATACTAACGTGCAAACTTTTAGGAAAAAGATAAATGAACAACATTCTACATTGTAGTGTTGTTACCACCACCGAATCCTCTGACACAGATTATAGCAGCTACACATATACTCTCCCTACAGGGAGTCTTCCCTCCTTCTCTCCCTAGCCACCATATACTCTCCTTCTTTTTATGTTGAATGTTCCAGTCATGGACAAAACTCCACATCTAGGCCGGGCCCTAACTGAAATATATATGGAATTATGAAATGGGAAAAAATACAGGAGAAAGTATTTATGAATTTTTGAGAAAGTGAAAAACCTGTCCTTTGAAATGTGTTAGGTCATGGTTATTAGGGAAGACATGAGAAGGTAGAGAGTTCCAGAGCTTCGACGTGTAGGAAAAAAGCAGGTATCAAAACGGCCCACTCTTTAGTTACTGATGGCCACTCAAAAATCATGTGACGCAGCAGCTTGCCAATTATTGCGTGTTCTAGCTAGTGGTGTGGGCACACAAGCAACCAGCTCTCGGGAACATAAACCAAAGTGATACCCACAGAAGAGATAAAGTGAACCAGCATTGCGGTGTAGGGCAAGGGGGTCAAGTTTGGAAGTCACCCTAGGACAGTTTATAATTCGGATAGCTTTCGACTCAACTCTGTCAAGTAAGGATGCAGAGCTACAACAACCCCAAATCTAAGAGCAGTATTCCAAGCAAGGACGATTCAGTACCACTGTATAAACGGAGCAACAACTCAAAAGAGAAGTTTCGATATCTAAGTAGGACACCCAGTTCCTCAGAGGCAGACTTAGCTATTCCTGTAATGTGGGATTTCCAAGAAAGAGTGGATGTTACAGTAATGCCAAGTATGTTCATTGAGTCAAGAGGTGGAATTACAGAACCGTCAA
>JAYMFT010245322.1:0-10988 GCA_038088735.1 Panulirus argus
ATTTTTCTTCGTCTGTTTCCTGGCGCTACCTCGCTGACGCGGGAAACAGCGATCAAGTATAATAAATAAATAAAAAAAAAAAAATATATATATATATATATATAAAAAAGCCATGATGACATCACACAGCTCTACCTCACACCCATATGTATACCAAAACTTTCACTCAACTCTCTATCTACTCTTATGCATGCATTTGCTTCTCCACAGAAGGCTTTCACGCCATCTAACAGTTGTTCCCCTACCTCATAGCATTCCAATTGACTGTGTCATAAGATTTTTCCAGATCAACAAAAGCTGTATACAACTTCCTACCTTTCACTTAATACTTTTCCACAGTCATCTGTACTACACAAATCTGATCCACACATGCCCCTTCTTTTCTAAAACCCCCTTGCTCCTTCCTTATTCTGCTTTCATCACTTCCATCACCCTATCAGTCAATATTCCTGCATACACTTCTCCAGGTATACTTAACAGACTTATTCCTCTATACTTGCTACATACATCCCTAGCACCTTTTCCTTTGAATAAAGGAATAATAATAGTTTTAACCCAATCCTTAGCACAACCTTCTGTTTCATGCTAAATAACATATAAGATGCATCCACTTTATCACACTTTCTCCTCTTCTTCAGCATTTCAGCTATAATTCCATCCATTCCAGGTGCCTTCACATCCTTCAGCCTCATCATTGCCCCATTTACCTCCCCTTTTCATTACAGGCCTTTGCTGTTGTATCTTCCTTCCATCCTCCATAACCATACATGTAACAAATACTGCCTCAACTCCCAAAATTCATCAGCTCTTCAAAATACTCCTTCCATCTGCCTTTCTCTTCCTCCTTTTGACTCAGCAACTCTCCTTCCTTACCTCTCACATTAACCCTTCCACTCTTACTTCCATGTCTTTCCTTTTTCTCCTCCTTCCAATACAGTTTCTTATTTTCCAAAAACTATTCACTAAACTTTCTTCCAAAATCTTCATCGATTCTTTCTTTGCTTTTGTCTATCAGTTTCTTAACATTTCGCTTAAGCATCTTATATTCTACCCTACTTCTTTGCTAAACTTCCCTTGGTAGATTCCTTTTGAACAATCTAACATGAGACTTTTTCTTCTCTTCCACAGCATTTCTAATCTCTTTTGTCCACCATGCAATTCCCTTTTCTTGTGCTAAAAAAATGTTTGCAAGCAATAAATGCCTCTCAGCACTGACATCCACAAGACAATTTCCATTCTCATTTACTTCAAGCACATCCCATTTACCATCTATCTCACCAGTTTCATCACATCCCACCTTTGCATTCATATCATCCATTACAACCACCTCCCTCTCCTTCTGAAGCTCATTTATACATTCAAGCTTCTCCAGAAATGCTTCGTTTCATCTTTACCTGACATATTCTTTTTCACAGGCACATATACACATACACAAGCATATTTCAATATTCTAATATTTCCTTTCACCCACACTATTCTTGATCCATTCCATCATGCTCTAAAACACCCACCCATACTTTCAGTGATAGCAAAATTGCACATCCTTTTTTTCCCTCTGCACTGATAATTTTCATTCATTTCTGTCTATTAAACTCCTCCTTACAAGCCTTCTCACAACTTGCATTCATCATTTCTGTTTTCTCTACACATATCCAGCTCAAGGATATGGGTTTCTTCAGTCCTATAACTTTCAGATTTCTCTATAAGCTCCTTAATTTTACTCTCAATGGTCATCCCATTAACATTCAGTGCCATCACTCTAAATCGAGTAACCCTTTTACACCCCAGTGGACTCCAGTGCTGCTTGTTAGCCTTTTATGTCTCACCCTCTAATACTGAGCAAAAACACTAACACTGTGCTTACCTTTTCCAGTTGTTATTCATATCTCTGACACTGTACTTGCCTCTTCCACATGTTAATCTTCTCTGGTCACTTTATCACATCAAAGCATTTATCCTGTCCAATCAGTTTAAAAGTTTACATGGCATCCTTGCATATGTTATCAAGTTTGAATATATTATGTGAGATTGGGAACTCACAAGGATTCTCTGGATTTGGAAATATATACAGAAAATATATAAAGAAGATTCATGAGAAAGCTGAAGCCTATGAGACCATAAAAATAAACCAGACTGGTGAAAACATAAAAATGTCAGTAAGGGAAGTTCCTGTCAGACATATTAATGGAACAACATGGAAACAGAAGTTTTGCACTTTGCTTTTTTATAAAGAATCAAATAAATCTTACAAGGGTGGAATGAAACAAAATCCAGTGGTATCTTTTTTTCTAAATAAATGATATTAAGGAAAACAGGAGATAAGCAATACAGTGACAATACTGTAGACAAAATAAGTTCAAATAATTAGAATAAAAAGTAATGAAGGGAAATCAATTACAACATTTATTTCTGTAAACTTTTTAAGAAATATTAGTTGTGTGTATACACGTGTGATCTTAGTAAATTCCTCTTCTTATCAATATCAATACTATTATCATAATCACTATCATATATCTACAAGATCCTTTACTGAGAGATCCTGCAGCTTTGAGTTTGCACAATAGAGAGCACCAGGGAGAGGATGGACTACTTTGGAGCATGAAGACTGTACATGTACTTTCTTTCATCAATTGACAGTGATACAGTCTCACCAAAGAGGACTCTTAACTCACTGTGTAACTTCAAGCAGATAGAGTCTGGTGCCACAACATCTATACATGGTGGCAGTAAAAAACTGCAAGGCAAAAACCATTAAAGGAATTGGTCTTCAGATCAAAGTAAGGAAATATGTACAGTGCGAACACTCACGTGAAAGATTAACACAAAATGAGTATCAAGTATCCTATATACTAAATATTTACATTAGCTAACAAAATAGCTAACAAAATGAGTACCAAGTATTCTATATACTATGTATCAACATTAGCTAGGTACTATCTTTTCTATCTTTCATACTTGAGCATCATTTCCAGCATGAGCAAGGTAGCGCCAGGAACAGAAGAAGAAGGGCCACATCCACTTATATCCATTCTCTAGCTGTCATGTGTAATGTACCAAAACTGCTGCTCTCTCTCCACATCCAGACCCCACAGACCTTACCATGTTCTATGTATCTATCTATATTTCTGATGCCCATTCCCTCCAGGAACTCCCACAGCAAAAGTCTCCACTTATCCCTGTCCTTACATGCCTTACATACAAGGGAGCCCTTACCATGGTTTACCCTGGCTACTTCACATGCCCTGGCTCAGTCCACTGACAGTACACCAAACCCAGTAACTACATTGTTCCAATTCACTCTATCCCATGCACGTCTTTCAACCTCCTGCATGCTCAGGCCCCAATCGCTCAAAATATTTTTCACTCCATCCTTCTATCTCCAATTTGGTCTCCCCATTCTCCTTGTTCCCTACACTTTTGACACATATATCCTCTTCGTCAGCCTTCCCTTACTCATTCTCTCTATGTGACTAAACCATTTCACCTCTCTCAACCAAACTCTTTTTTATTATCACACATCTCTCTTACTCTTTCATTACTTACTCAATCAAACCACCTCACACTACACATCATCCTCGAACTTTTCATATCCAACACTTCCACCCTTCTCAGCACAACCTTTTCTATAGCCCATGCTTAGCATCCACATAATATCTCTCAGACTACTACTCCTTCAAATATACCCATTCTTGCCCTCCCAGATAATGTTCTCTCTTGCCACACATTCTTCATTGCTCCAAGAACCTTTGCCCCATCCCTCACCCTAAGACTCACTTCTGCTTCCATGGTACCATTCACTGCCATGTCCACTCCCAGATATCTAAAACACTTGACTTCCTTCAATTTTTCTCTATTCAAACTCACATCCCAACTACCTTGTCCCTCAACCCTGCTGAACCTAATAACCTTACTTTATTCACAATCAGTCAATTTTCTCATTTCAAACATCCTTCTAAACTCAGTCACCAACTTCTGCATTTCCTCACTTGAACCTGCCACCAGTGCTGTAACATCAGTAAACAACAAATGACTCATTTCCCGGGCCCTCTCATCCACCACAGACTGCATACTTACCCCTTTTTCGAAGAGTTTTGTCTTTACCTCCCTCACCACCCCATCCATAAACAAACAACCTTGGTGACATCACATACCCCTGCCACAGACCAACATTCACTTGGAATCATTCACTCTCCTCTCTTCCTACCTGTACACAAGCCTTACACCCTTGATAAAAACTAATTGCTTCTAGCGGCTTTCCTCCCACACCATATATTCTTAAGACCCCCCCACAAAGCATTTCTTTCAACCCTATCATATATGCCCTCTCCAGATCCATAAGAGCCACAAACAAATCCCTCTGTTTTTCGAAATATTTCTCACATACATTCTTTAAAGCAAAAAACTTGATCCACACATCCTTTACCATTTCTGAAACCACACTGCTCCTCCCCAATCTGAAGCTCTGTATATGCCTTCACCCTCTCAATCAAGACCCTCCTGTACAACTTACTAGGTATACTCAACAAACTTATGCCTTTGTAGTTTGCACACTCATCTTTATCCCCTTGTCTTTATACAATGGCACTATACATGTATTCTGCCAATCCTCAAGTGCTTAACCATGATCCATACATGCACTGAAAATCCTTACCAACCAATCAAAAACACAGTCACCCACTTCCATAATAAATTCAACTGTAATATCACCAATTTCACAGGCTTAGCTGCATTTCACCCTATGTAAGGCATTCACCACCTCTTCTCTTTTCACTAAACCTCTCTCCATAACTCTTATCACTTCGCAAACCACCCCGACCAAAATCCCCTACATAAGCCACTCTATTATCAAACCCATTTAACAATCCTTCAAATTACTCACTCCATCTCCTCACTACCTTACTATCTGTTATAACTTCCCCTTTTAACCCCTTCATCGATGTTCCCAATTGTCCTCTTGTCTTTTGCACATTATTTACCTCACTTCAAAACATCCTTTAATTTTCCATAAAGTTTATTGATACTCACTCACCCCAACTCTCATTTGCCCTCTTTTTAAACCCCTGCATCTTCCTCTTCACCTCTTGCCACTTTCTGTTATACATATTCAATCACATGCACTCTTCCCCTGTAAGTACTGCCCAAATGCCTCTCTTTTCTCTTTCACTAGCAACCTTACTTCATCCCATCACTCACTACCATTTCAAATCTGCCCACCTCCAACCTGTCACATACCACACGTATCTCTTGCACATGTTATCACTGCTCCCCTAAATTCCTCCCCTTCCACACCTACTTTCCTTGCTTGATTTAACCCTCATCTTTTGCTATTCTGCATTCAATCCCTCCTGTATTTCTTCCCATAAGTCTCCTTTCCAAGCCCACTTAATCTTACCACTCTCTTTTCCCTGACATTGTTTCCTTTATTTCAAAAACCTTTCCAAACCTTCACCCTTGCCTCTACAAGATAGTAATCTGACATCCCACCAGCTGCCTTTCTCAGCATGTTTACATCCAAAAGTCTCTCTTTTACATGCATATCAGTTATTATGTAATCTAATGATGCCCATTGACTATCTCTCCTTACATATGTATACCAGTGTATATCCCTCTTTTCAAACCAGATATTCCCAAATCACCAGTCCTTTTTCAGCAAATAACTCCACAAGGTCTTCACCATTCCATTCATAACACTGAATACCCCATGCACCCCAATCATAACTTCAACTGCCACATTACTACCTTTGCATTTAAATCATCCATCACTTATACCCAGTCTCTTGCATCAAAACTGCTGACACACTCACTCACCCACTTTCAGTTTTAACCACATCAATCCAGAGTTTATTTCCTTGCATTCTCTAGCACACCTCCACAACTCCTGCTTCAGGAGTAGTGATATTCCTTCCTTAGCTCTTGTCCTCTCACTAACCCCCTGACTTTACTCTGAAGACATTTCCACACCATTCTTCCCCCTTTATCCTTGAGCTTTGTTCCACTCAGACCAGATCATCCAGGTTTCTTTCCTCAAACATACTAAATATCTCTCTTCTCTTCACATTTTGGTTACATCCACACATTTAGACACTCAAGCCCGAGCCTATGAGGCGGATGAGCACTCTCTGCCTGGTTCCTTCTTTTGTTACCTCTTTTGAAAACTGAAATACATGAAAGGGGGGTTTCCAGCCCTCTGCTCCCACCTACTTTAGTTACCTTCTATAACATGCAGAGAATACAGAGATAGAATTCTTTCATATACTCTATTCTAATCCATAATTTCCCTCTCCATAGCCTTCCTCACTACCAAAAAAAAATGAAAGATAGGATAGATAAGTCTTCTACATGTATTTCTGTCACAATGAACTGAATAAGACACTGCAAACGTAAAGGTAATTGATCATTTCATATTTGCACTGCTATATCTTGCTGAAAATAAATTTGTCTCATAAAAATCAGTACAGTGTATATAATTCATCTTTATCAGCGGATGTGATATCGTACAACTGTAACTGCACAAATCTTAACTCCCTCCACAAAGAGGGCAGAGCTTTGAAGAAAAGGAAAATAGTAGACTGAAAACAACAAAAAAAGTATAAAATGGAACCTAACACTTTAACTCAAGCAAACCTAATCTAGCCTTGCATATTATCATCTATCCTAGCCCATATCACTGTAGTGTAAAAAAATAAACATACTCTATGGGTATGAAAGCCTGGCTGATCATAACATTACGAAGTCTACTCCAGTACAAGGTAGCTTAACATTCTTCAATCTAACATAGCCAAGCCTGGCTATGTAACACCTGGTATAGCCTTATGTAGGCAAAGGTAGCCTAAACATTCACCATTCTACATGTATGTGTTACAGACTTCTACAACATTTTTTTACAACAAAAAAAATTATAAGTTGGATAGTATTTCACAATGGTAACTGGAAATTTTGAAACAAGGTTCCTTTCCTGCTGACTGGCATCTGAAAATGCTTGTCCCTCTTGTGTCTGGTATTTGTTTTACCATTAGTTTTAGGGGTAGCATGGTATTCTTGGCATGCATTGCCAAGTTTTAAAGATCATGTGATACCAGGAAGTCACAAAAACAGCCCAGATTACATAATCTGTGTACCCTAAAGCTCCATGTGATAGCAAGCAAACAGTAGCCATTACGAAGTGATAGCAAGCAAACAATAGCCGTTATGAAGTCAAAACAGGCTGATAAAATCACAAAAGTATCAAGGTGGAACCTGCTTATCATAAACAAAAGAAGAATGATGACACAAAAAGTTTTGCACTATTTTTTTACAAAGAACCCCATAAATTTCATGAGGGTTAAACCTAAGATAATAGTATGAGGAAACAAAGATTACATTATTTATACTATAGGAAACAGGTTACCACAACCAATGTAACGAAGATGAAGTATAATGATAGATGGTTAAGTACTGAAATCAGACATCATTAAAAGATATAAGGTCGAAGTGCTTCTGGCACTCCAGGGGAGAGCTGCCCATTAGGACATTCTATATAAAGAGCCATCCAGGACAACACTCACCTTAACACCTTGGGGCAGATGAAAAATCTGCAGATGGTCCATTTACTCTATTCACACATGGTCCTGGGTGGCAATTATCTTCTGAGGCGATGGTGGCATTGCATTTCAGCCCCAGCTGCAATAGTGGTAAATCAAATATTACAATTATTTATTGAAGTGCTTCCAGAACTATTACTTAGACATACACATGTACTGGTGTAACGTCTATAAGTTCTCGAGGTAAACAAGCAAAAGGCAGAAACAGTTTCTGAAATCAGCAACTGTTTCACAGTAAGGATAAGTGTACGCTATGAACTCTCAGACGAGATATTTACACCAATTATAGATTCCTAAATAATTACTTACACTATTTTTGCAGGATATAAATAGTTATTCTTTAAACTCAGTCCACAATATCCCTGCCCTTCATAAAACTCCTCGCTAACCGGTAAACAAAATCGGAAGATAAGACTGATAGTTCTCAGCAGGTACTGTCACGAAACGAAATTTAAAAACTACAAAATTATAAGTAGCTACTTTCCTCCTTTTAATACCATATAGAAACAGACATTTTCCAGTTACTAAATGACTAAAGCTAGACTCGTTGCATTGCTAAACAAATAAAATACTTTAATATATTTCTTATAAACCTTATCATTCCACAAGAGAATCTTAGGTGAGACAAAGAAACACGTTACCGTGTTCCAACTAGTTTCAGTATTAAAAAATTGTCTCACCTTAAAGTTACAACTCACGTTATAAGAAATTTAAAACAACAACAAAAATTCCTGTAGTTTTCCTTGATGATGTGTCGTGGTCTGATGTACACAGCAGCATCAAAAACAGATAGCTCAAGAACATGTAATGTAAACACGGAATCTAAGCGTTACGGGACTAAATACTAAACGCTGGACTACGTCTTAGAATTATTACCTGTCAGCAGGAAGGGAATTATATTACATTTCCCAGGAGATGATTTACGTAATAATCAATTTTGTGTAAGCCCGTATCTGATAATACAACACGACCTTACTACACCACAACCATACATCACTACGACCATACCACACCTCTGCCATACCACACACGACCATAGCACATCTAGACAATAATATACCATGACCAAACAATACCCAACCATACCACAAAAGATCATATCACACTTCGATCATACCACAACACAACCACACCACATCACGACCACACCACGCCACAACCATACTACACCAAGACTATTCCACACCAATGCCATACCTCACCACGACGACACCACACCACGACCATACCACACCACAACCATGCCACAAAAGAAGCATACCTCACAACGACCATACCATACTACGACCATACCACAACACAACTATAACACACCACGACCACACTACACCACGACCATACAACACCACAACAATACCACACTGCGAACACAAAGCACCACATCCACACCAAAGTACGACCATATTACACTAAGACCACAACACACCACGAACATACCACACCACGACCATACCACACCACAACCATACCACACCACGACCATACCACACCACGACCATCCACACCACGACTATCCACACCACGACCATACTACACCACGACCATAATACACCATGACCATACCACACCACAAACAAACCACTCCACGACCATACCACACCACAATCATACCATATCACGAACACGCCACACCAAAACCATGTTACACCATGACTATACCACACCATGACCATTCCAAACCACGACCACACCACACCTCGAGCATACCACACCACTACCATGCCACAACAATACCATGCCTCACCACGGCCATACGTCACCATGACCATACCACACCACGACTATAGCACACCACACACACACACACACGCGCGCGCGCGAGCCACATCTGGAGCAGGAGAGAAACATTAGTAATAATTATCAAGGCTAAGGAGAGAGTGGGAAAATTATGGTGCCCCATAATGTGTGAGCACATTTTCTGTTTAATCTGATTTTACCTGTATTTTACAAGGTCAAATGACCCGCCACAAATCTTAAGAATTTGCCATCGTAACTTATGTTTTGTGGATACTTTGTTATAACTAGCTGGTTCGTTGGGCCTGAGCTTTGTTATATGATAAGAGGAAATGTGTGACTCTGCTGCCAGCGAGAAGGAGGGCTCAGGTGACAGTGCATTGGCTCCTCCCAGTACCCCAGCTAATTCAAGGATTATCCCATCCCTTACCCTTGGAGCAATCCATTAGGTAATAGGTTGCTGACAACAGCCGCCCAGGGTGGTACTACCCTCCTGACTGATGAGCGTTAAAGTGGTGCCTAGAACCATCCTACACTCTCTATGTCCTGCCACATTCTGACAAGCACCACACACCTAATCATACCTTGCTTATTTTTATTACTTTTTCACATAAGTACTCTTGTCAATTCTTATCCGCTCAAACATTTATAAGCATCATCATGGCAGTGTCCGTCAAATCTGTGGCCCCTAGTCCTCAGCATCATGGCGTGCTAAGAATCTCCGGGTTTCAGCTTGACTCTACTGCCCAATGAGAAGGAGGGCTCTAGCAGTAGTAGTACAGGCCCATCCCATGATTTTTTCCTCTCTGTGAAACCTTTCTCTTTTTCTATTCACTATACCAACATTCGTGGTCTCTCTAGTAACTTCTCCTCGGTGGAACACCATCTGTTTAGTACCTCTCCTAATATCTTACTTCTGCTGAGACACAGTGTCTAATAATGTTCTCACTAGTTCCTTTTTCATATCTAACTATAATCTGCCTCACGTTTTCGATTCAAAGGTAGTGTTTGTGCTTACTTCAACATAAACACACCTATTGCATAACTCAAGGACCTTAAGTCTCCAAACTTTGATGTCACGTGGCTCAAAGTCTGTCTTTCTACTACCACACTTATCCTCTGTTTCGCCTATTGCTCTCTTAATTCTACAAATTTTATATCCTTGTTTGACTACCTAAACTCCTGCCATGAGACTGTGACATCATCTCACCCGCAAGCCGATCCTCTACCTCGGGGATTTCAACATTCACCATAGGAAATGGTTGAACTCCTCCCATACGGATGGTGGAGGGATCGAAGCCCTCACGTTCTCCATTCTTAATGATTTAGAGAAAATTATCTCCCACTCTACCTATATACCTGACAGCTATGACCACTGTCCTAATATTCGGGACTTGCTTTTCACCTATAATCCATCTCGCTGTAAATACACAATCTCGCCCCAATTGGTTCATCTGATAATACACTCACAAATGCATCTATTCTAACGGCTGCTGGAGCAGCTCCTTTTAAGCATGAATACTGGCACCTGAACAAAGCTGACTGGAATAACGTAAGTAACTTCTTTTCTGAATTTCCTTGGGTAAATTACTGTCTATTATGTGGTGATGCTTCTGTCTCTGCCAAACGCATAACAGAGGTTATTCTTGCGGGAATGGAAGCATTTATCCCTTT
>JAYMFT010245333.1:0-10988 GCA_038088735.1 Panulirus argus
GTATATATATATATATATAATTGTTTTTAGGTTCATATTTCTCCTTGTATTGTTCTCCCCATCTGTCTATATATCCCATCCAGTAGTCTTCTTTATGTCTCGTTTTCCCTTATGTCCTGCCCGCTACCCCACTACCACCTTTTCCAGCCAGCCAACCCTCTATACGTTCCTCGTCCACCTCCTCTCCCATTCTTTGCGATTCGCCGAACAACGGGGCGCCCCCCCCGAGATCCGAACATCTGGCCCTCTCGGCCAACTTAGCCGAATAAAACAAGAATAAAACCCGTCTTTTATGGCGAAATTATGGCCTTGGATTGTTTCCGGCTTGCAAGTGACCATCCGGCGAGGTGGTCGGCTTTTGTCGGGTCCGACAGGGGGCGCTGGTGGGATGAAGGGGGGTGGGGGAGTTGGGGTGTGGAGGGCGCTTGTGGGGTGAAGGGGGTGAGTTAAAAGGGAGGATACTGTGAGGGAGATAGGGGAAGAAGGGAGATGGGAGGATACAGAGTGAGGGTATTGCTAAGGTCTTCAAGTCTTACATAGTCCAGGTTTTCGCATGTGCTGGAGAACACAGTCACCCAAGATGGCCTCATGCTCTTGCGCCAGAGGAAGGCAATTTAGCTTGGATGAGTGCAATGGTGGGGAAGCCACGGAGTGGATTCTTCTGTTGCGATTTGTGACCTAAAAGGCTACTGTTGTGGCTGGCACTCAAGATGGCGTCCACCCTTCTCTTCTTCCAGTTTGATGGGAGAGAGAGAGAGAGAGAGAGAGAGAGAGAGAGAGAGAGAGAGCCACCAGACACGGGCAAGACGGACGTGCTGGAGCCTCCAGGCGTGGACCTCCTGCCGAAAGTTGAATAGAAAGGCAACTTGCAAGGGAGGAAAAGTTGTCCCGGGCCCGAAGTTAGGCGGAGCAATCTAAGAATTTAGAGCAATGAGGGATTCTTGCTGTCTTGGCAATGGCCTCATTCTTCACACGGGAAATTTTGCCCGTTCTTAATTGCATTAGCGATCTTTTAGCCCCGGCAGGCGAGACTGGAACCAGCCTGGCATAGCGGAGGAGAGGTGGAGACGCTGGTGTTGGTGGTGGTGGTGGAGGTGGTATCAGTAGCAGTTATAATAGCAATTTCGACGTGAATATCAGAGAGAGATAGACAGACAGACAGAGACAGAGAGACCACCTACCCTACTAATGAGATTTTACCATAAGATTGCCACAAGATGGAAAGAATGTTGAATATAGGAACAACAGAAGATGTTTGTTGTAAAATCTTTACAGTGGTAGTGTGCGACTGCCGAAAATATGAACGTAAACCCCTGAGATGAAAGGAAACAGTGAAAAACAGCAGAGAAACATTCACAGTCAAGCTTAGAAAACGTGGGGAAGCTTGGACAGGAAACAAAGACAAAAGAACAAAATAAAATAAAGAGAAATAGTGAAAAAGAAAGTTAAAAGGAGGAGAAAAGACAGAGCACACAAGAGCCTCAACGATAAATAGACGAACCGAAAATAATCAGAAGAAATGAAGGAAATAAAAGAGAGGAGTAGAGAGATACACTGAAAACAGAAAACGGAAACAAAAGGCCCAGTAGCGGGGGACCCATGAGGTATGTGTTGCCGCAACGGCCTGAAGACAATATGGCCATTTTATACCGCTGGGGATGACGCGGAACCAACATCGCTGTCTGTCCTCCTAATGCACCGCAAATGGAGCGGAGACTAAGTGCAGCTTATGCTCCTGTCTTTCAAAGGGAGGAGGCCACTTGTAGGAAATAGACGAGTTTTTGTCTTCAAGAACTGGAGTAGCGTGGCGGGAGAATGTTATCGTAGCTCTTCAGATGCATGTGTTGGGAGTGGCTCGCTTTAATGCCCTGGGATTTTTGGATCGGTTGTTCTGGGTGTTGAGTTCCTGATTCTCTTTAAATACTGACCGACATGGTATAGACAATGACATACCCCAATCAAAGCCATCACAGGTGAGGGAAGGAAGTTGAAGAGATTGAAAGAAGAAATCATTCAGGGCTCCGCAAGTGTTTATTGGCCTGGATCTTAAAATGAGGAAAGGCTATATAAAGACGGAAAGACAAAAGAAGGAAGAGAATTCCACAGTTTAGCCGTTCGGGGAAAGAAGGAGGTATCGTAACAGCCAATCCTCGAGCGGTTGGTCTCTACACAGAAGTTATGGGAAGCAGCAGCCAAGCGCGTGCTACGGGTTTAAACTTTGAGCTAGGTGACGTCAGAAGATGCCTTGAGCAGTTGAATTTCAGAGACAAGTAGACCAGGGAAGGAGGCAACTCAGATCCAACAGAGGGAAGGTTAGAGTCAAGACCACGAATATTGGAGAAGTGGATAGAGAGAAAAGAGCCAGGTCTTGGAGTTGTAGCTATTGGACATGGGATGGATCCCAGTAGCATGATGGCGGTCAGGTGGGTCCTGGGAGCCACACAGTGCCCCTCTCGACCGGTGGCGTCGCTCCGGATCGGTGCCGGAGAATCATCTGATTGTTGCGACTGCTATAAACCACAGACTTGGAAAGAAAACAAAAATAGAAAGTGAGATGATAAAGATGTGTGAGAGTTAGTGTTGTCAGGTGATACGTATGTGAAAATAGAGTGTGTAGGGTTGGGGCTGGATGCCAGCCACCAACGTGTGGATAAGGAAAGGGGAAAAACGGATAACGATTTGGACCTGGAAGTGGGTACGTAACAAACGCCGCGGTGCTGGCTCCCTGCACCGCTGCCACTACCCCTCCCGACAACCAGGCGGTGGTACTTCCCTGGTTGGTGGTTGCCAGCCACCCACTATTACCACTACACAACAGTGGCGATACTTAGAGCGCGGGTTTTGGTTTGACTGTTATTCTATCTTTTGGTGGGGGTTGCTTGTTATGACTCTGTCGAGCGAGCTAAATCTTTTCTCCTTTGATTATACACGAAAACATGGGTCCTTCCTTTGTTTGATAATGGTAAAGCACACACACACACACACACACACACACACACACGCATACATTAAACCCTTAGGTCTTTTGTTCCGGCTGTCATAACAAAGCAGTTACAGAACACCTGGATGTTATCAACGGGTTATAACTTGTAATGTGACGGGGATGACAGGAGCGTGGAATGTCTCGCAGCGATGGAATGTCTCTGATAAAATTCTCTCACGACTCCAGATGACAAAGGAAATGATTAAAGGTCCCGATATTGTCTGCCGCGGGAACATTCACTTGAGCGGCTCACCCGTCAAGTCTTCTCCAGGCTCAGGAGGGGAGGCAAGTATGGTGGTGCGGGGGAAGATGTGAAGGTTGAGGTGAGTAGTGAGGGATAATAATGAGAGGGAAGAGAGCGTGTATGTGGGGGGTGGGGGGTCCTGAAAGGGACTGAACAAGGGAATATGTGAGGGAGGAGACTAAATGAGAGGGGAAGCAGAGAGGTAAGAGGAACATGAAAGGCTCGAGAAGGAAGTGTGTAGTAGGGGGAGCTGTGGGTTGTTGTCTTCCACGTTGTGATAAACAGAACAGAGGTCTCCTTGGAATGCCAGTGTGGTGTTTACGGCTTTGTATCCATCGGAGGGGGGGAGGGGGACGAGAGGTCGTCGCCAATGCTTTGATATACCCATCCCCCTCAAACGAAACCCACATGGGCATATTTTCATATCCTTTGCGATAGCCAAGACGTTTATTGTCTATAGGTCGTAGTCAGACAGTCTTGATATAGACTTGTTTACTCGTAATTTTTTTTTAATCTCCTTTGGCCTGACTTATCAAAGAAAAGTACAAAGGAGGCAATAATAGTCTTGTAATCTTTATATATACAACAGTGGCTTACAAGTTCTCCTCCCTCCCCGTCTGGGTAAGTTATCAAAGTCAAGTACAAAGGAGTTCATTTAAAGCCTGCGTCTTTACAGGGGATCTTCGATGGGATTATTTATCATTCCATTCCCTCCCCAATCCACCATAACTTCCCCATTCCCTCCCCAACCCACCACAACTTCTTCATTCCCTCCCCAACTCACCATAACTTCCCAAGACAATTCAACTTCATCCTTCACCAATCTCATCTTCAACACCACGTAACTTCCCTGCCCTAACATGACTCTTTCCCTAGCCAGCGCTAAGCCTCCCCTATCCACTGGCATAACTTCCCTAACCCTCCATGATGGAGGGAAAATATCCCTTCACATCCCGCCATGATTTAAAGACTCTAGTGCCTCTCCAAGCCACCATGATGGAGTCCTATTTAGTGTATATAATGTGTATAATGGCCTCATAGTGGAGGATTTATATGGCTAGAGCTATTAGTGTTGAGTTATAGATGTCGCGCGAGACTACATCTCTCTCTCTCTCTCTCTCTCTCTCTCTCTCTCTCTCTCTCTCTCTCTCTCTCTCTCTCTCTCTCTCTTCTTTCCCTTCTCTTTCTCTCCCTCTTCTTTCCCTTCTCTCACCATCTCTTCTCCGTCAGAACCCCACTAGATCTCTCTCCCACAACCCCCTCTATCATCGGCCTCCCCTTTCCCACCAATGGTCTGGGCGTAGCCTGGTCCCCCTCCCCCCTTCCCCTCCCGCCAGATTAATGCTATGTCCCCAAGTTGGTGTTCCCGGCGTCTGTCCATTGGGAGCAGTCCTCCTAATCGCCTTTTCTTGGAAGAAAACGGAGGAAGGTAATTCTGTAAAGTAAACTGTAAAATCATTTTTAGAGGAGAGTTGAAGCAAGGGCTGTTCTTTGAAGAAAATGGGCGATGGTTCAAGGAAGAAAGAAGATGTATGAAATGAGAAGAAGAAACTGGATGGCATGGACATTAGAAAATTGGACTAAATCCACGGAAGAAAGTGGGACATAATTCACGTAGGACAACAGATATGTAAAAAAAACGGAATGATTCATGGAACATGAAAACGGATAGCATGGAATGAGAAAATGCGAGATGTTTCCCCAAAAGAAAATGTGTGACATGGAACAGGAAACAGAGAGATAACTCCAGGAGAAGACGTATTGCATGGAATACATCAGTGAGGGATATTTCATGAAAGAAAATGGATGAAAATTTTACAGGTGAATGGCATAACATTCGTGGTAGAAAACGAATGGTAGTTGCTTCCTACATTAGATCTACGAAGTGGGAAACAAATTCTCCTTTGAAAAATCTCAGAAATATAAATCGTTATTGCTTGTTACTATCGCCTTGTCGTGAGAGGTCAGAGGTCATTGTTGCTAATGAAGACTGTTATCATGGGTTGTGTTGACTGCATGAAAGTGGCCATGCAGAACGAAATGCGTGTGTTGGGTTGTCTTACGAAAGAAAATGGTTGTCTGTGGTGTCCTTGTATCTGTGCCTCCGTTTTCCCTGATTATTTTGTTCTTCTCTCCTTTCATTTGCTTCCATTCCCGTTTTCTTTTCCCCTTCCATCATCCTGCTCCCGTTTTCTCTTACCTTCTGTCTCCTATTGCTTTAGCAAGCATGAACCCTCCCTTTTTTTTTTCTCTCTCTCCCTCTCTCTCTCTCTCTCTCTCTCTCTCTCTCAGGCAGCTGCGTGGCCCTGCTGATCCCGTAACGAGAGTATTTGTCACCACTGGCCCCCCTGTGAATGATTAATTAGACCCCGGGCCATTGTTTCCTCGTCATCGTGGTAGTCAGTCCGCCCTCCCCCCCCCCACCTTCCCCCCTACCTCCAAACACAACGACCCTCCCCCCCTCCTCCCCTCAAATACACTACGACCCGACGATCCCCTTCCTCCTCCCCCTCCCCCCCTTCTCCGCTTGTTTCCAGGACACCCATTTGCGGTCCCATTCTCTCCCCCTCCCCCCCATTCTCTACATCCACTCCTTAAAACGACCACCACGACCACCACCAAACTTTCCATAAGCCTCCAAACGACCCCTTATACATCCATCACGACTCCTAAATAAAACGACCCTGTACATGCTAGTACGACCACACATGAGCATTTTCCTCCATTCCTTAATACGACCCCCGTGAACGACCCTCTCATCAACACTCGTCCTCCTTCAGTAAGAGCGAACGACTCTCTCCATAATGCCCCTCCAAGACCCTGCAAATTTTCACGAACTCTCGAAATCCATGCCGACCTCTAACATCACCTACAACAGTTACTATTTTCCCTTATGAACCCCGACATTCACCTCACAAACCTTTAGTCCTCCTACAATTTCCTTTTGCCTTATACAGTCTTCTAAAATTCATTACAATTTCCTTACAAGTTCCCTACGTCCTTCGCTTGACTCTGTTCTCTATCTGAACTCAACCCTCATCTTGACTATCCTGTCTCCATCTCCAGTGGTGATCAGGGGAGAGAGAGACATCTGATTTACTACTGTGTTGGTTAAGGAATGAGCCTTCTGCCGTACTATCCTGTCTCCGTCGTTAACAATGGAGAGGATCCTTCTGATTTTCAATCCTTTCTTTCTCAATGTACAGTGCTTTTCACAGGGGTGTTTCCTAACGGGGTGGGCTGAGAATATGCCTCCACTTCGGATATATTCAGATGAAATACAGCCATAACAGCGGGGCTGACTGCCTCACTGATTCATCATTCGTGTCTCGTGAAAACTCATCAGGTACTCAACGAACAGGTGGATTTTGGTGTTCTACTTGAGCATCTGAAACGTTCCAAATCGTATTAATCAATAAAAGGCTCAGATGACAAGAGGCAGCGGGTCGAAACTTAATATTCATCTATCACAAAGAATCAACAGGAATCGAGTCATTGGGAATCATCGACTCTTACATCAAACTCGAAACATCTAAGGGTCCAGAATGGAAGGTAGAATCACAAAGACAGACAAAAACACACAAAAAAAGATAAATCATCATCTTATAATTACCATAAATATCGATCCAATACTCAGGGATATGTAAATGAGGTCGTTCACTTAAATGGTAATTAGCTTATTGGTTTCTGCATGTAGATGCTAACCAGTCAGAGAAGTGAGTGACTTAGTGCCTTGAGAATTTTGGAATACCACTGAATAACTGACCCGACGAGTCTGTGGTGCGTCTGAAGACCTTGGAAGTGACACGGACACACTAAGGAGAATGTGTCTAGGCGTTCGAGAAAGAAGAAGCAGAAAAGAGAAATAAAGAAAGAAAGAAGAAGAAGGAGGAGAGAGAGAGAGAGAGAGAGAGAGAGAGAGAGAGAGAGAGAGAGAGAGAGAGAGAGAGAGAGACGTGCTACGCAGCATCAGGAAACATCAAGAGAGAGAGAAGCTGTTTTTCCTCCCAAGTCACTGGCTCCAGTCTCAGAAAAAACGCCCACTTCGAGGGCCAGGGTCTAGACAAAGTATAAAAACAAAGCTGAAGAGATGGAAAAGTAAAGACAGATAAGCAAAATGAAAAGGGTTTCGGAAGAAGTAGAATAAACTGTCCTTTCATAGGGCAGATTTCACGGCTGTTTGAAAAGATATGGTAAGGCAATGAATAGCCCAAAGAGTGTGCGGGAGGGACGTGGTGGAGGCATATCCTCAGCACCAGAGCAGGAAGCTCGGGGGAACCAGCTGAGCCAAGAGAAAGGATTAAACGAACGACATCGCAGGACTTAACAGGACACTGAAGGATACGAGGTGGGACGCCATGGACGGTGCGCTCCCTCCCCGTCCATACACACGAGGGGTCAGTGCCATACAGCTAGTGGCCAACAGACAGTCGCAACACATACATATACATACATATACACGCATACACAAACACACACACACACACACACACACACGCACAAATACGTATACATAGTCTTCACAACAATCATGAAAATAAATGGCTATTTGCAAAGACAATGAAAAGGAAAAAGAAAGGAATCTTAAGAATAAGATAAAGATTAACAAAACCCGTCTCAAGAAACACTGATCACGTTAGACGGTCTACTAGGCAGGACCAGCGAGGTACAGTGTCTTGTCTGTGTGTATCGAAGAAGAGCGAACGACAGTTCCAGTTGGTGCCGCTACTAATGGGGGTTCGGTGTACGGCTTCCGGATCGATGCTGGAAAGAAAACTGAGCCCGTCAGACACTAAGCTTTTCCAGACGAAGCTAAATCGTCTCTTCCACCCACCCATGCCGGTAAAAACAACGTCAACAGCCCTAACGAACGGTCGAGGGAAGTCCAGTCAGATTGGACGAAGAGGGATTTGTAGCTTTTGGGAAAATATATATATATATATATATATATATATATATATATATATATATATAGATATATATATATATATATATATATATATATATACCAGGTTATATGGAAGTTATTACGGTGTATATATGTAACCATTCATCGACTTCTAGAGGCAAATTCTTGTGGAAAAACATTGACTCTTTTTAAGAGTCTGTCGACCCTGAGCGAAGATAGAGACAGGTTGGCACACATCAAACATTTCACTGAGACATTCAGGTATACCCAACTAATATTTTTCCCCTCCTCCTTGTTTGCAACTCTGAGATTTATCCTTCGTCTTTTCCGTAGGTATCAAAATTTTTTTTTCCTTTACTCTGATGTTTTCCATCAAAAGATACGAGATTTTTTTGGGGGGGAAATTCTTTATAAATATAAGGCAGTCATATCTTCCTACTCAAGGCTTGAAATAAAATCATTCACATAAATTTCAGTTCAGTGTAATGGAAACTGATAATCAAAATTTAAGTTGACTGTCTCATTTTTTTTTCCGAAAATTGCAATATTTTTTTTATACGACTGCAAGGTGTGTCTTGTGTTGTTTATGTAAACTTTAAGGACAAGTTAAGCTAGAAATATATGACAAGGGGACATTCACCTCTCAGTAGATAAACTGTCATCTTGAGATCTTACCCCGAAAATTAACTGTAGAGGGCACTAAGTGAAGAATAAAGAAAAGAGTCTGTACAGGTGAATGAAAAGAGGAAGCGGAGGAAATAGAGCAAAATAAAAAATAAGTAACTGAAGAGGTAATAAAGGCACAGATCTGTGTACTTGATACACAAGAGAAGACTCGAGTTGAGAAGGAAGCGGGAAATAGGGTTTTTGAGTGGGGGGAAAAAAATGAAGACAGTTTCGCGTGGCTGAAGCAGTCGAAAAACTCAAAGTAAAATGGAAGCAGGGATGGGACTTTCACCGAAAATAAAGACAGATCTGTCCAGCTGGTGCAGCAAAGAAACAGGTGACAGTCAAGGAAAAACAACTTGCACAGAAGAAAAGAAAATTAGAATAAGGGAAAATAAAGCCATGTTTGTCCAGCTGATGTAGTAAAGGGCCTGGGGTGGTAAGTCGAAGACTCGTGCAGAGGAAGACGAAGAAAAGAGAATAAGTGAAAAATAAAGACAGAATCTTTAAAATCGATGCAGACACGTTCTAAGAGGCAGACTTAGGCTTGGATTCGTATGATACATGTATACATGTACAAGGCTTGTGATTTCGACCTGTTATCAACATCTCTTCGTTTGATAACCTAGTTTATGATCAAACGGGTTGAACCAAGGTTTAGCTCCTTCAGTATAAAGACTTCTGGCCTTGAGTACGACTTAACTCTTTAAGGACGACATAACCCCTTACGTACAATGAGTTTACCCCTTGAGTAAGACCTAACCCTTTGAATTCAATGACTCAACCCCTTGGATACTTTCGACTCAACCCGTTGCATATGATGACGAAAAGATGTCATGCTTGGCGGCAAAGGGGGTGGCGGGTAGGTTAAGTCTTCGTCCCCTTTGAGGATCTGGTCGTCCTATTCAAGAGCCACAGTGCGACACAGCCGCCCCTCGTCTCAACACTGTGTCACAGACGGTATCAAATGACCTGATGACCTTATCAAAAAGAGAATCCCCCTCCTTCCGGGTAGCTAATTAAATCAGCCTCAGCATAAAGAATGTGGCTCAGAACACAGACAGACACCCAGACGGAAATAAAAAGTGAGTGCTAACCCTCGTTAGGCTCTGAAACATGTTGTTCCACTCGAGGGGGAATGGTTGGAGACGGCCAATTACATTATACATTTTTTGGTTCGTATCAGGGTAAGGCTTCGAGCGAGGTTGCCAGCGACAAGAGATACCACACAAGGGCAGAGACGTCCAGGAGAACACTGTTGAAAACCCAGTTTTAAGAGAGAGGATTATGAGAAAGATGTACAGAAATGACATTACCCCGCAGATCACACGTACGTGAGTTTATAGAACACAAGGTTAATTCTATACGATATAACATGAACAGATTATAGAACAATTGACGAAACTGTTCTAGAGTTCATGTTGAATTATGTAAGTCAACCTCGTGTCTGGTTTTGCCTGAGTGATGTCATGCGGAGGATGTCAGGTCAAGAAGGTCAGGCCTTGACCTTTGTGCCAACCTCGCCTTTCACTAATAACAAGGTCATCTGACCCCATTCCATGTTTCCTCCGGTTCAGTATACATTTTCTCTCTCTAACTAGTCCTCTGATGATTTGGTAATACACGAAAGCGCTCAGGATTCTCGTGTTTCCTTTTTTCCTAGTGGTGTTTATTGTGATTTTCTGCATACATATATATTTGTGTGTGTGTGTGTGCGTACCGACCCGTGAATCGTGACGTCAGGCTTCCACAGTGTTAAACCGCTCAGCCAGAAGCGTATAGATGATCGATGCCCGTACCACTGTTGCCTCTCTGGATGAGTACAGAGCCCTACGGGCGGAAGTCCTCTGTAAACCTTACCGGACCGCCAGCCTTCAGAGCACGGGTTGAAAGGCCACATTATCGAGATTACAAGCGCCTTGGTTGTGTGTGTGTGTGTGGGTGGGGGGTTTAGAGGTCACTGCCGGAGGGTTATATTCCACTGTGTTCGATCCCCGGCGCGGGGCAGATGGCGGCGCACAGTACACTCAAATTGTTCATCCCTCCTCTGGATTTGGCAGTACATGGGCACCGACTTGGGTTGGGTTCAAGCTCTTCGCTGACAACAAGCCTAATGAGAGAGAGAGAGAGAGAGAGAGAGAGAGAGAGAGAGAGAGAGAGAGAGAGAGAGAGAGAGAGAGAGAGAG
>JAYMFT010245344.1:0-10988 GCA_038088735.1 Panulirus argus
CCACAAGCCAGTAACCCACGGGTGTATAATGCAAGAACTGGACGAGAGAGAGAGAGAGAGAGAGAGAGAGAGAGAGAGAGAGAGAGAGGAAAAAGATAATCGTGGCAGTTCGTGGCAATAAAACACGGGAGACATTTATTCTCGGCGGTGCAGGGGAACGGCGCACTTTCTCCTGGGGGTTCGTCGTGGACTCGGCGCTTGTAATTTGGGCGTAAATGAAAAGAAAAAGGGGAGGTGATTCCTGCCCGCCTTTTGGCAGCGCTCAGGGGAGAGACATGGGGGAGCTTGTGAGGAGGCGAGGCCATCCTCCCCTAGTGCAGTACTGCGCTCGGTGTTTTGTTAGTCGCTCCGTCTGAGTTCCTGGGAGAGGAGGGTTTGTTTAATGCTAGCGCCGCCTCGTGGAGTGCGTGTGCTTTTAGATACTCGAAGAACACTTTCATACAAGGGATCATCGTGGAGTGCTTCAGTCTGTTCCTTCCGCAGCTTTAAGAGGTATTGATACGTGCGATTGGAAACCTCATTAAAGAATACAGTTCTGTATACCGCGGAGCCAGCCCGAAGGAGTGTCAGAGGAGGAGATAGAGCCCCCTGAGCTTGTTCGACCTGTTAATTATGTCCGCAAGTGAATTGTATTGCTTTCATATTGTGCCACCTGAAATGAGAGTTGAATATATGTATTTGACGTTTATTCTCGTTTGTTTCACTTAGATTTATGGCCAACAGGTATCATACTCTGGATATATGTATGTATGTATTTATGTATGTGCTTTTTAATTGTACAACTGCGTTTTTTTTACGGGTCTCTGCAGCTTCAAGGCTGCGCTACGTCCAGTAGTAGGGAAATGATTGATTCCTTTGAATTGAGAAGTTTCTTAATGAGACTATACTCCTTTTCGTCCATTAAGATGATATAACGTCGCTGTAGGTAACTTTACACCTTCGACGTATGCTCATAGAGGCGAAATGAAGTAACGCTTGTATTTATATGTCTACATCCATACGTTCATGGCGTGTGTGTGTGTGTGCTTGAACCCCTTTGTCTGTCTGTTTCTTTTGTATATTTTTGTACGCTCCTATATATATATATATATATATATATATATATATGTATATATATATATATATATATAATTAGATGTGTACATATGCATATGTATGCATGACCATACGCACCCATATGTATGAAGGTAAATATGATCTCTCTCGTTATATCTGAGGACAAGTAAGCAGTCCAGGTGGGGCGTCTCCATACACTTGAGGACCTAGGGTGTGGGTGGTGATGTGGGATGCCTGTTCCCCCCTTGGCCCTAAGGGCGGCTCCTCGTGCTGCCTTGGGCCCGCTGGTGGGGTTTGGAGGGGAGGAGGCCACGCACGGATGCCCTGATTCAACATGGGTCGATAGACGAGGTCTCTTGGATTACCTGCACTTCCTTCGTCTTCGATTGTTATGAGTCGAATAGATATTATTTATATGAGGTGATATGTGACGCTAGGTCTTATGTTAGTCACATATGTACGTACATATGTGTGTACAAACTCTCATCCATGCACACACAAAACACACACACACACACACACACACATGCAAATATAAGTATATATATATATATATATACATATGCATATATCATGTGTATGAGCGTGTCTGTCGGTATGCCTACCTCCTCCTGTCTTTATTCATCTAGTAATGTACATGGAAAATATCTATCTCATGGTGTAAAAAGAAGTAAAAAAAAAAAAAGAAAACGAAATCATACCATACATGAACCTCTTCACGGACCACTGGCCCCTGTGTGGCAGGAAAGCGACCGTGACCTGTTGTTATCCACATCGGGAACGAAGATGGGAGGGGGGGGGGAAGGAGGGGTGTTTGACCCCGCCCGACGTGCGACGGCCAATGGGGGTTGCCTTCCTGACGGACGGGACCTTCGTAACTTGTGCAATCTTTTTTTTTTTTTTTTTTTACAACCCTCCCCCCACCCCCCCACCCCTCTACTTATTTACGAGCGTAAATAGTTCGTGACCCCTTGGAAATCAACTTCTAACAAAAGAAGGTTACCTGTCGTGGATTTTCTTTCCCGAAGTGTTTGTTTGTTTTTCCATTGAGGGAAACGGTCTTAAGACACAAGGGAGATCTTACTTAAGAAAAGGTCTTGGCGTGACGTGATGGCCAGCACCCCTCTCACCCTTCCAGTTGGCCACGAACAGAGACACCCACGTCCGTATATCACCGAGCAACGTCTGTTGGAGAGCTGGCCTCTCTGGTCTGTGAACTTACAGCCCGGATGGAGAGCTGGTCTCTCTGGTCCGTGACAGCTGCTCAGCTGGAGAGGTACAACAGCGTTTGGGCTGTTACCACAGTTTCTGCTGTTGGATGGATGTGGACTAATTTCTGTGGTTCTTGGGTGAATTGGTCGTATTTGATAATGACCGTAGCGCTCATTAGATGTTGGTATTTTAATTGTGAGGGCAAATTGGAGATTTAGTTTTTCTTAAAGGCACACACACACACACACACACACACACACACACACACACACACAACACACACATACACACACACACATGCACACACATGTGGTATAGTGGTTGGCGTTACTGACCACAAATCAGCACGGTATATGTTCGATTCCTGGGCGCAGTAGTTGGGCCAAACCCAACCCAGGTGGTCATCATCCTCTTAGGGCTTGTCGATAAATGGGTATCTGGCTTAGGCTGGTGTGTGTGTTTGTTTGTGTGTGTGTGTTGTGTGTGTGTGTGTGTGTGTATACACACGCAGAGGAGTAAAGACATGGTACGTATAGACGAGGTTAAAAGACGGGGCAACACGAGTGAAAAACTATCTCTTCGTAACACACAAATAGTAATCACATACTGGAAAAATGGAGATGAGAAAAGGAGTTCAGTAGACGTGATATATATATCTTTGTTGTGAAGGGTTCTGTGAACCATTTATTGAAGGAATAGGAACATGGCTACTTTTCGCTTCAGATACAGAAGGGAAGTAAAAAAAAAAAAAAAATAGAGACTTGTGATTCAGAAAAAGATGGCAAAAATACGAAAGAGCTGAGGGATGTGCTGTGTCGGAGATACTAATGAACCCCACCCAGACAGTGGTTCTAACCTTTCTCTTGTCTTCGCTTGAGGAGCTGCAGCTCACACGCGTAACGATGGCGCGTTCTGTTAGGCGGGCGAGACAGTAAAATAGATGGAGATGAGGAGGAAGATGATACGAGATAGAGACAAGAGGGATGTAAGGAGGAAAGACGCGGAAGAGACATAGAAAAGAAAGGTTGTAGAGATAAGAATAAAGGACGAAATAGAATGACTAAAGAAGATGGGAAATAAAACAGATATAAATATTGTAAAGAACAAAAAGACGAGGGAGATAGCGAGGACCTGGACACTTGATGATTGAGGAATGGAGGAGCGAAAGACAGGCCATTAGAAGAGGAGAGTCAGAGGAAAGGGATGCAAGGCTAAAAAGCAGATAGACAGGCAGAGAAAAGGAAAGCTTAAAAAAGGACTTAGCATTCTCGACTTGAGATGTCGGACCAGGTTACTGGCAACGGAATGCAGGAAGGACACGGTGCCTTATCAAGGCCATGAGGAGAAAGGCTGAGTTCCGCATCTCTGAATGATCTGCGTTGGGGATATTCGGCGATGATCTATAATAATACTGTTATCAAAGAGAGCTAAAAGAAAAATTATGGGTCCGTTGGCAGGGCAGCAGGAGGCCCAGCAAGAGGAGTCATAACTTGTGACTCTTGACATATTCGGCACCGTCAGTTCCCCTTCGGTAATCATCATCTGAGGAGGGTCTTAGAGTTATAGGGCATGTACAGAAACGATTGGAAATGAGTCTTCAGGAGAGAGAGAGAGAGAGAGAGAGGAATGGGTCGGGTCTCCCCCTCCTCTCCTCACTCCATCCCTTCACCTGACCACCACCACTACCAGTTGCGACGCGCGAACTGGTCGTTAAATGTTTACACCTGCAAACTTTCTCCTCTGTGCACAATGCCCTTCACACCAAGACACAAGGGCGGCTCTAAATGTGCAAAATTTTAAAAGGTGCTCTATGACAATGGCCTTCCGTTTTACTGTCTTGTCTGTATAGGATAGGAATGTAGTAGAATTTTGTTACTGTCCTCCAGCAGATAACCTCTTCATCGACCTCCAGGTCTTCTGATATCTGTCCCTTCCCACGTACTTCCAAACATGGTGGAGATCATTATGAATATCCCTTCAATAATATATCTGCCTCAGCGACAGATCGTTTTTCCAGAGCTTCAGATGAAGTCCCTGAGCCCATCTCTTGACCCCCTTATTCTGCAGAGATTAACAAGTAACCCAAAAACAAAGGAAGCTTTCTCAGCACACTCAAACGAAATCTCTTCCAGGTGACGACGAGTCCTTAATCCCTTGAACACGACCCTTGGGCATGAGGTAGTGACCCTTGGGTATGATGTCCTGGCCCTTAGAAAGCTTGATCCATCAAGGTCAGGTCAGAGGTCTCAACTACCCTATCCCAAGAGTCGGATCTCCGTGCTTAAGGTTGATGCCGTTGTGGTCAATAGATTAAACTGCAAGGGGGGAAAATTGCTTCTCGTAACATACATCATCTTGCTGAGTAGTGGAATGTACAGTTCGTTGGAGGGAGATACCCTAACAAGATTAAGAGTTCTGATGAGGGAAACCGAGAAAGGATGTGCAACTTGTCTCGTCTTCGTGTCTTGCAATCTATACGTAACAGCGCCGGAATGATCTAGCTCATGTTATCTTACGATGGGCAGTGTACCGGTAGTTATAAATATCATAAATGTGGAAAAAGAATGAAGTTAGTGGCAGCCGCACAACCTTCATGATTTACTCCTCCATTTAGAACAGCGGACAGACGAGGTTCATTAAAGTCAAACTTTCGAAAGAGTTGCAGCCTTGTGCAAGAGCCGAGTCTCGGCATGAGACAAAAATTGGCCTCTCGGTCACGTTAACGAAAAATTATACTGTATCTAATAACAGTGATAACCTCCTCCTCCACCTCCTCCCCCTCCTTTTCCTCTTCCTCCTCCTCCTCTCCACAGAGTCATTGACTCCTCTTGCTGTTCACAATTTGATGATAGACAACAGCCATGCTGGCGGGAGGGTTTGGCCAGGTGTTTCAGCGGAGGCGAAAAGTACTTGTGATGCCAGTTTTGCGTTGCTCAGTGGCACTTTTAACAACATGTTGGTCATGAGTTTGATCTCAACAGATGGATGAGATTTCGAGTAGTGTTCCTTGTTTCCTGTATGTAGAGCACTGGTCATGTCCCCTGACACCCTAATTTGACTATCTACCGTCATTTTTTTCTCTTTTTTTGTAAATAAGCTGCCACCTCAGGTTAGTGCTAACGTATGCTAGGTGGATAGTCTCTTGAGAGTCACTGAATACGCGAGGTCCGGTGGACCTGCAGAATGCACACCCAGACATCGACACACAACTGAAATTCTTTCCATCGTACTTATGAGAGAAGCCTAGACTCTGGCTTCTTTGACCACGGGTTTTATAGCACTTAATTGCACACATTAGGAGACAGTATAAGCTGTAATGGCAGAGGTACCGAATCGAAATCCTGCTTGTATATAACAAGATGATTATATTCAATACGGAGTCCGTGCTGCGGCCATAGGAGAGGCCGCTAATACAACTGCAGAAAAAGAAGAAGTCCCTTTCATCATTAAGATTAAATAGTAGATAAATTCTGAAAATGTATGTGTTGTTCTATTAACAAATTTCAGAAATCCCCCCCCCCTTTTTTTTCTTTACATTTTTGTGGTTTCCAACATCAGGAGCTTCTTCGTCACTTAAGTCGATGCTCAGAAAATTGACTCGAGAAGTGAGGTGAAAGGAAAAACTTAGGGATCTGTCGAGACTCGTGAGGTTCAAGTTGAGGAGAAGAAAGAGACTCGTGTGTTCCCGCAGACCTCCAGCCTGTGTCTGGTGGGGTGAGTCACCGTCTCCAGCAGACAACTTGGGACACAAACAACAACAGCTGCAGCTCCTCCTCCTCCTTGTTGGAAGTCTCGCACTGGCGTAAACGTCCCAAAGGCCTTTGAGATTTTAATTGTGTGATAGCCTCTTTTTCTTCTCTCTCTCTCCATTTCAGAATTCTTTTCCATTTGCTTATTAATGAATCGTATCGTATGTAACTCTTTCGTAAATGTTCACATGATAGCTTGCCCTAAGTTGAAGTGAAATATTATCTTTTTACTTCGCTATTCTATGTTTGGCAGCACCAAGGGATTTCATGCCTCTTCCTTGGTAACCCCGACCGGTGTGTGGATACCATGTGATCTAAACGTCTTATGGTCTAGTTTGTCAGTCATTTGAAATCATAATCGTTTCCGGGGAAAACAGAAATATCTTTCATTATCTTCACAGGGATTATATTGAAAACAAAAGTATGTATGAACTGAAGATTGGAATCACACGAATATTTTTTTTTTAATGACGGATTTTGTTGTTGTCAATGTGCGCTCTGTCTCGCGTCGACGAGGCTCGTAGCCATGAAGAGAGACTTACATTGTATTGCAGTCATGAAGAGATACTTACATTGTATTGCACTCTGTAGGCGCACATAACTCATGCTCTTCAGAAATAGTGTTGTGTAGTTCAGTGCAGTTTCTCAGTCTTCCTTCTTAAAGTTGGGCATTTGCTCTCTTCAGTTTTTTTTAGAATCAAAAACTCTTTTACTTTTTAACCAACATTTTATGGAAGCCTGTCAAGTGTGTGTGTGTGTGTGTGTGTGTGACTGGGTCTGGTGATTCCTTCCCATGTCTTTCCCAATAGCTATGACCTTGCTCATTTCAAAAGACAGGTCTTTCACTTTCTCAAAAATTCGTAAATACTTTCCCTTGTCTTTTCTTATTCCGTTTCATAATTCTCTGTATTTCAGTTAAGGCCCGGCCTTGATGTGGACTTTTGTCCGTGACTGGAGCCTTCAACATAAAATAAAATGTTTTCTGTGGCAGGTTACAACACTAATGACCATAAAATGCTAATCCTCATCATTCTCCGGTAATTCCGCTCCCAGGTTTTGCAAATTAGTATTGAAATTTCAAGAAAATCTTTATTATGTTGAAAATTCGAAAGAAACAACATTTTGAATAAAAAAAAAAGAAAAGCATCTTCAGGGTCATGAGATTTGTGTGTTATAAATTAATCAGATGAGATTATTTGGAAGAGGAGTTAATGATGATAAAGATACGAACAGAAAAGTTAAACAGAATCAGTGAACAGAGCTGGGTGCTAACTCTCTCTCGCTCTCTCTCTTTCCTTCATAGAATTCTCGTTTCGTCTTGCTTGAGAAACTGCGTTTGATTAGGTTAAGAAGTCATGGTGTTGCAGATTTAACTTCCACACCTCAGCGTCTGCTGCATATCAGAACTTTCATTTCAAAGATCCATTAAATTCGCTGTTCTTGAAATGTTTGCATTAGTACTTGCATCACAGTATATAACGTGAGTTAATTACACTGCTGTTCTATTGACTTAGGAATTATAAATGTTGCCATAATTACTGCAATAGGTACCTTAAAGCACCAGAGTCTAGCCTAAATTACCAGTTGAAGCGCCGCCGCCTAAAGTATTTGTTGAAGTACCAGCGCCTAAAGTATTCGTGGAAGCACCAGCGCTTAAAGTATTTGCTGAAGCACAACTGTCTAAAGCAATTGTCAAAGAACCAGTGCCTAAAGTACTTGCTGAAGCACGAGTGCCTAACGCGACTGCTGGAGCACAGCTGCCTAAAGTATCTGTTAAAGCACCAATGCCTAAAGTATTTGTTGAAGCACCAGTGCCTTAAGTATCTGTTGAGGTACTTGTACCTAAAGTATTTCTTAAAGCTCCAATGTCTAAATCATTTGTTGAAGCACCACTGCCTAAATATTTTCTTGAAGCAACACCGACAAAATCATTTGTCGAAGCACCACCGCCTAAAGAAAAACGATATGTGTGCTTCTTCATCAACTCCCGTCCATATACGTTCATCCTGTTGGTAAATTCCTTCGGAAAGAAAAATGAAGAATGAAGTATCAATCAAAGCAGCGGAACGTTCATACATTGTACAACCGTTTCATCGTCTCATGCTTGGGAATCTTCAAACAGGAAGGAACAACAAAAAAAATAAAGACGATAAACACTTGAAGCGCAAAATTGCTAGTTTCGAGTATTCCATAAATCTCGTGCTAAGTACACGCTCCTTGTGGGACGCCAGAGTGAACACCTCAGCAGTAGAATTAGGCGGTGTACCTCACCCTCCTCGCTACACTATCAGGGCTGTTCTACCTCAACTGCTCCCTCCTTGAGAAAGTCCCCTCTCGGACGCAGTTCCCCCCCCCCCCTGGAGGGCGCAATTCAACGTAACCTAATCATAAATATATCATGGGTTAGTAAGGCTTCTGAGAAATAATGACCAGCGTCGTGGAGCAAAATATTGATTGATTTTCTCTCCATGTAGCTGGGGACTTGAGGTAAGCAGAAAATAAACAGCAGCCGCTGCACACATCGTGGCCGGAGTAAAGTGCCACCTCCTTGCGCTCATTGCCAACACAAAATGTTACCTCTGCAGAGATTCATTGAAGAAGGAACCCCTCTCCTCTCCCGTAGAGCCATGAAGCTGCCGGGTAAACGTGCATGTGTGTAGTAGGAAAGGTTATGAAGCAGGCAGAGTCAAGTGGGAACCAAACTATTCACAACCATGGGGAAATCTTTGCATAGATGTAGGTAAGAAGAAGTTGTGTGGAAAAAACCACAGCATTTTCAGGTTTCGCATAAACACGAACAGTGCATGATACTGAGTAATAGTAATGACTGAGAGACGTCTAAGTCTTCTTAACCAAAGAGTAGCCTCACAAACAAACATATCGTCGTCGAAGCTTTATGCACAAAGTCCCACAGAGTAAATATCACCAAGAGAAAACTTTTCCTCGTGGTTTATAGCTCAGGAGAAACCACAAATTACGAACATAAGTAAGTGAAAAACTCACAGGCCAATCAAGAAGACTCACCTCTGGCAAACACACTAAGCAAGGGTTTAAACGTTGAGAGAAGGAGATACGAGCCCTCATTTATTGACCGTATTCAAAAGCATGCCTCACTGCACGATCTTAGCCAAGAGGAAGCCTAACCTCACAAGCACAATAAGCAGGATGCCTCACTACACGAGTATAAGAAAGAGGAAATATCACCTGGCCTAGACGAACCTACCCCTTTAGGAACATAAACAGTAAAGTCCGCGAGAGTAAACGTAGCCTCATCAGTATAACAAAGAGAAAGCCTCACTGCACCTCAGGGGGAAGCCTTACCTTACAGTTAGAACCAGAGGGAAGCCCCGCATTACGAGTATAGATAAGAGGAAGCCCTACTGAGCAGAGAAAACCAAAGGACGAGAAAGAGCTTTCCTTAACAAACATAATGAAAAGGCAGAGGATCGTCTCATGAACGATGCCAAAAGGAATCCTTGCCTGGAACATATAACCCCAGGGAAGCCTCGTCTCACGGGTACAGCCTCTAAGAGGAAACCCTGGCTTTTCATTCAGAGAGGCCTGGCCTAATGAGATATCGGTGGTGTCCGTCTATACTCTCCTTAAAACGTCAATCAGCCAAGATTACACCACCAATATGAGTTAGTCCGCTGGAACAAGAAAGGGAAATGGGTCGTAAACCACTGGCCGCCGTGCTAATGGGTTCCTGGGGGCAACCAGGAGGCCAAGGAACTCAAGTTACTCACTTGATAACGAGCACGGAGCGTTCTGCTTGCTTGGGAAGACGCGCAGGAGAGGGTTGATTTGTTTCGTGAGTTGTATCCAGGGGGTTTTACTTGTTCAGTCTGGAATATATATATATATGAGATATCGTCTCCCAGGCGAGTAAAGAGGAGGTTGAGGGGATCTCTTGCCTGTTAAGGAGTCTGTCTTGTGGTGTGCCTTGCTTGGTGTATGGGTCTGCTGGAATACATTATTGTCCTGTGTGTGAGAAGCGTGTGGGGGAGCGTTGCTCGTCCGATGCAGCAATGCATAGTTTCTACAGGTTTATCAAGGACTGCACCAAAGTAACTTTTCCTCGGTGAGCAGTGCATAAATGCAATCCTTGATTCTCAAAGTTTACGGGCGCCTTTCAAGGTAAAGATTATAGTGTAAGCAGCTTAATTGCTGGAGATGGTAGAGATTAAACAGATTTCCTTTGTTTAATGAGGAGTAAAATAGGCTTTTCTTGAAGTGTCAAGCTAAGGCTATTATTTTCTTGGTAAGGAATATAGTGTTTCTTACTGTGTCAGTATTATAGAGGGTGTTTTGCTTAATTAGCGAGAGAAGTAACGCAAGTTTTTTTTCCCCGCCTCGTTGAGTACACAGGAGATTGTTGCTTGCCTGCTGCAGAAACTAAAGAACATTGTCTGCAGTATTAAGAGACCTGATATATTGCTCAGTGAGGGACTATGAGAGGTCGTTGTAAAATCGATAAGATGTACAGTGATCAACGAGTGTTTAATGATAATTAGTGAAACGGCATGTGAGGTGGAAAGCCTTGGAGAGCTTAACTAGTTTAGGGAACACTGGCGAGAAACATGAGCGAAGTCACTAGGCTGCCGACGAACGGACACAGCCATGGCATGCCGTGCAGACCCATAGCTAAACCGGGTAACTTTTAGAAAATAAACGCGGGGACTTTTTCGTACGAGGGTTGTAACAAACTACAAGACCACGTCAGCTGCTGGACGAGAACCTGTCATCCTCTACGATTTGTGTGGCAGAGAAAACCAACAACATAATTTGCCAGAATAGACCGTACGTTGGATTTCAGCTTGATGGTAAATGATCATGAATTATATGACTCATATTTCTCTCGGAAGGAAAAAGCCTAACTTTCGGCTGAGGTGTAGAGGAGCTCTCTCTCTCTCTCTCTCTCTCTCTCTCTCTCTCTCTCTCTCTCTCTCTCTCTCTCTCTCTCTCCCTCTG
>JAYMFT010245355.1:0-10988 GCA_038088735.1 Panulirus argus
TATATATATACCCTGGCCTGAGCCAGGTACCCATTTTATCGACCAACCCCTAGGGGTGGATGTACAGCTGGGTTGACTTTGGTCTGTGGCATATGTATATGCCACTCAGTTTAAGATACTGAGAAGCAATTGAGAGTGTCATACCCGATGGACGCTTCTCAAATTGCGACCATGTTTAAGTATGAAGGGTTAACGTGAAACTTCCGACGGACGGAGCAACTCACAGGAAGTTCCTCTCGCAACCCTGTCTTGCAATTATATATCTGACGTACGATATTTTTTTATTTTCGAAACTGGAGTTTTATCAAACTATTTTTGTTGTTGATGATCAAGAAGGTACAGCTGTAGTTAGATGTGTTAAGCCTTATAATTAAATCTCTTTAGCTTGATTGTTAAGTCTTGTCCTTCTCATTGTTAAATCATAGTTAAATCCGCAGACCTCATAAGAAAATCTGGAAACTTCTCATTTAAATCTGCAAACCTCATAAATACATATGGTATCCTCGATGTTAAATCTGCAAATCTGATAGATAAAACTGATAACCTCATAGTTAAATCTGCTACCCTTATGATTTAATCTGGATACCTCATAGTTAAATCTGTTAACCTCATAGCTAGATATATTAACCTCATAGATGAATCTGTTGAAGCTCGTTGTAAAATTTGTTAACCTCAAAGTTAAATCTGTTGTCGCTCATAGTATAATCAAGTAAACTTATAATTGAATTTGTTAACCTCATTGTTAAATCTCCATACGTGTTGTGCAGTGCCTGTTCGAGTGTTAAAATGAGGTTAAGTCATCTTGTTGCCTCCCGATAACACCGTCGCAATTGGTATTAATTCATTCTGTTGTCTCCCGATAACACCGTCGTAAGTGGGGTTAATTCATTCTGTTGCCTCCCGATAACACCGTCGCAATTGGTATTAATTCATTCTGTTGCCTCCCGATAGCACCGTCGTAAGTGGGGTTAATTCATCCTTTTGCCTCCCGATAACAACGTCGCAAATGGAGTTTTCTAAGGTATTCCGGTGCTTTCCGATTACTCCATCGCCTTACGTGAACTGATCAATATTCTTTTTTAATCCCTTGCAGTGCATAGGGTCGTATGATCAGCCCATGCAGTGAATGATCCTTGAATGGCTAATCCTAGGAAATGGCGTCGACATTTCCCTCCATCGGCGGTAGGAAGACCGGTAAACGGCGTTCAGAAATTTTTACATCGACTTGACATTTCATTCAATCCAGAGGTTTGGCGTAACCGCCATTATCGTCGATCTTTGTCCCTAGTGTCGTGAGATCGTCGTCCTTGCAGTTGGCCTCGGGGAGGCTCGGGTGACGATAGTCTCTAACTCAGGGAGGCTTGGGGGTTAAGCCACGTCCAGTCTTATGCCCCCTTGACTTAAGGGTGGGCTGGCTCCCGAACGATTCACCGCGAGGCGAATGCGCCCTTGGGTCTAGGGAGCGCAAGGGCTTAATGTGGGTCTCCCTGGCTGGTCAAATATTCACAGGGTAATTAGAGGTGCCAGAGAGCACCTGTGATATTCCCAGTACGGGGGGCCACTTGCTGGCACCGATGGCCTGGCTTGTTTTCAATACCTATCTTAATCCCTCTTGATTTTTAATCCCAGGATTGGCAGGGCTACCTCCATCCCGGGGTGTATTTTTGGGGAGGAGCAAAGCGGTCAGGCGGAGTGGCTTGTTTTGTCTTCGTTATCTTTGATTTCACTTTATATATATATATCGCGAGGTGTTGTCCCTCCCGGAGGTGAGGCATGCTCCTAGAGATGTTGATTGTGGGGTGGAGGGTTCGAATCCCACGCTACGTAAAAGTAGTGCTTCAGAAACATCTTCCGGTAGTCGCTTTCCTCCCCTCAGCCTAAGCCAGGTACTCATTTTATCGTCCAACCCCTTAGGGGAGGATGAACAGCTGGGTTGACTGTGGACCGATGCCGCTACCAGGATTCGAACCTGTGAGGGTTCGATCCCGGCCGGCCCGTGAATGCGACACGGCCTCGGCATCGCTGACCGCTACACCACGGAGGCCCATGAGTTTAAGTCATAATTTTGCTCTTTGTTGCATTTCCTAGTTATAGGGCGTTTGACAGTACTAACGGACATTAAACTTCCCCTTGTGTGATTATTGTGTAATATATATGTATATATAGATAGAAAGATAGATAGATAGATAAATAGACAGACAGATAGATAGATAGATAGACAGACAGACAGACAGATAGATAGATAGATAGATAGACAGACAGACAGATAGATAGATAGATAGATAGATAGACAGACAGACAGACAGACAGATAGATAGATAGATAGATAAATAGATAGATAGATAGACATAGATATAAAATCTCCCCAGGTGTTTGTCGAGGCGAATCTTGAAGGTGGAAGGGAGTCTCTCAGCTCCGTTATTAAGTAACGTCTTTCCCGGAATGAAAATATCAAATCTTACCTAAACGAACAGAAAATGGAGACGGGGTGGGGGCTCACCAGTGTCCCCAGGACCGTTTTCTTTCTCCAGCGCGGAGCGTCTTCCAGAATATCGCATCCAGGGGGCTTTCCTGGACCCTGGAAGTACCCAGAAGGGGGCCTCTATATGGCTTGGCAAGGCCGCCATGGTACCCCGCCCGCTATGAGACCATTCCCATTCCGCCATCATTCCCGGGTCATTCCTGGGGGGCAGAGCGGAGCCACGGAGTTGCATCTTTAAGGAGTGGGTGACAAAATGCTAACTCCTCCTCCTGCCGTCCTGGATCAACGCCAGAATCAATGGAAAAACTGTTCCATTGTAAATCCTTGCGGCAGTGTTTACAGCGGCGATGATGTAAACAGTGCGCCTCCCCCGGATATTTTACACCACTTAAGTGTAAATACGTTCGAGGACTGGCGACACGGGACCACACGGCCGACGGGAGGCGGCGCTGCTTGGTGCTGCTGGCGGTGGGAGAGGCAGATGTACGCTGGTGCAGCTGATGTGAGGGAGATTTATTGATGCGGGGGCGGATGAGGGAGATCTGTTGGTGCAGCTAATGTGAGGGAGACAGATTGGTCTGGGTTGACACGAGGCAGATCTATTGGTGATGTGAGGCAAACGTAATATGGCGTTTAGTGACGAGCCAAATCTAATGAGGCAGCGTTTGTGTGTGTGGAAAAGTCACCATGGATTCCATATTTATGCTAAGGTGTTCATTGGGCAGATGGGAATCTGCTGTTCTTAACTAACGTTCCTAACAATCTGAGCCCGACGGTACAGTCTTTGTGCACGACGGTACGACCCCTGAGCCCAACGGTACAGTCTTTGTGCACCACGGTACGACCCCTGAGCCCGACGGTACAGTCTTTGTGCACCACGGTACGACCCCTTGAGCCCGACGGTACAGTCTTTGTGCACGACGGTACGACCCCTTGATCCCGACGGTACAGTCTGTGTGCACGACGGTACGACCCCTGAGCCCGACGGTACAGTCTTTGTGCACGACGGTACGACCCCTGAGCCCGACGGTACGGTCTTTGTGCACCGTGGCACGACCCTCGAGCACGACGGCGCGACCCTGACCTTTGACCTAACCCCTGCGGGTCGGAGCAGAGTTGTCACGGCGAATCGGTGTGAGATGCGAGTTTCAGCGTGATGATATTTTGCGCAATTATCATCCCATGTTTTCGCTTGCCTCCCGACCCTCTCTCGCCCCAGCTCCAATATAGAGTTAGTGTTTGTGGTTATGGTTAGATATGACGGGCATTTCTCTAGAGTCGCATTAGAAGCTGCCCCCGAAAATCTCCGGGGCTCCCCCGAGTTAGAACTGGATGTCCTGTTGCCGTAAAACTCGACCAATTGGCCGAGGCAAAGTGATGATCATACGAACTGGGAGTTCCTCAGCCAAGCCACACTCGAAGTCAGTTCGGGCAGCTATAGAGCTTCCTTCAACATTGATTCAAGAGGAATAGAGCGATGCAGAGGTGAGTCGAGTTTTGAGAACTAATTCAACAGTTGTATTATTGTATTATCGACGAGAATTGTATTATTGTATTGCCGAAAAGAAGAAGTAAATAAGAAAGATTTACCTTCTTGCGTGCCGGGGGTAAAGAAAACGTGGACGCCTCAGAGGCCCCCAACCGGCCAGACGCGGCCTGAGATCATTCACTCTCTTCTTTATTGGTCAAGTCACCAAAGAAGACGCTGACGCAGCCAATCAGCGTGCAGGAGAGAGGCATCCCGCTACACAAGAGAATGCAAGACGCCTCGTTATTGGGCATCACCTGGAGTCGACGTGATTGTGTCCGGCGAATCAGCGTGCATAACTGATCCCGCCTGGGCCCCTCCGTAACTGCAACGGGGCTCGTTATTGGCTGTCACCTGGCGTGCCGTAATTGACCACTTGGCGTGGTCTTGACAAGGGTCACTAATGGCTCTTAACCAATTGCTGACCATACCATTTGTTGCCAGATAAGTCCCAAGTTTATTTAAAAGGTCAGCCATGGGTCTCTACAGAAGGCTGGGGAGTGGTCCGTCCTGCTCCAGGGGTCCGTCACTACACATGGGGAAGACCGACCCCCCTCCCTCACGTCTGGTAGCGATACAGTGAGTTATGAGCGAGCGCCCCGCTAGATGGCAACACCGGCAGTCTTGAGCCCAAAGTTCAACATTGGACTCCCCTTGTCGAAGTGGCCAGGCAATTTGACGCAAAGTGATCTAAATTCTTTGATGGGATTCGGGAAAGAACTTTGCAATTGTACTGTGGACATTTCGATGGCGTGGAAATTGTTGGTCGATCGAGGAATTCTTTCGAACATCATGCCAATGATGAAATACACGTCTGGGATTTTATACATAAACACGAACACGTTGTGCCGACTAGAACAGTCTCGTGGAACAGCTCGGGTTTCATAACACCTCACAGAGTAAATACTTTATCAAAATAAGGTAAAAGTAACTTTTGGGACTCGATTGTTTAAATGGTCTCCACTCGCGTATGGTCACTGCCCGTGGGGTCGACTTTGGTTAATGGATTTTTGTACGTGATTACAGATTTGTATTGTTCTCGATGTTGATTGTATTTTGAGATTTGTGGTTCAGGATGTGTATGAGTGAATGTTGATGATATTCTGTACTTCCTCAAAGGTTTTTTGTTATATTAGTTTTATCCTTAGTTCTGTCTCTTCTCGTACTTACGTCTTGGGCTTCACAGTGACTCATAAGCTGTCCCTTACTGCCTCAGCATCACTCGGCTCCTCCAGCACTACAGCTCCCTCATCTCCTCCTTCCCCCATCATCACCCGACACCTCCAGCCCAAGCGTTGCTTGGCTCCCCCTCTCCCACCTTCACTACCTGGCTCCCCAACCTCCACCTGGCTCCCTTACCTGGCTCCCCCAAGCCCCAGTACCACAATATGGCTCCATAAGCCAGCCCCAGTGCCACAGTCTGGCTCACCCAGCCCCGGTACCACCACCTGGCTCCCCCTGCTTCGCCACCACCCCCACCTGGCCTGCCTCGCCTTCGGCAGGTGGTGGTGGCTGGCCAGACGGACGGGGAGAGTCGACGGGAACATAGTAGGCGCGTCAGGTTAAGGAGGTAAACAGGCCAGTAACTCAAGTGGGCGTCATGGCTTGGGTATGACGCGCCGGGATAACTCCCCGTAATAAGAAAATATGCAGAGGCGGCCGGCGCCCTCCCGTAGGTGCTCTTGACGGGGGAATAGTGCGGCAGGAGCTAGAGGAATAGGTGGAAGAGACTTCGAGTGGCGGAAAGGTGTAGGTGGAGTGTACTGAGGTGGTCAAAGGGGTTTTGGAGTGGCCAGAGGAAGGAACAGGTGAAAGAGTCTTTGAAGCGGCCATTGAGGTGTATTTTGTTAGGGGTTGTATGTTGTAGGAGGAAAGTTGTAAGGGGTTGTATGTTGTGGGAGAAGCATTTTAAGGAGTTCTGGCAAGGGTGATGACGAGGAGTTGTGAGATCCAGGGTCCAGATGTAGACCTAGGGAACACCAGTTCCATCATCGTAAGATAGACGCAAAGTAACGTTAAAAAGTGTCATCAGCATATAGCAAACGTCACCTCACCATACCGCAGCGAAAGGTCTCGTCGTGGTTATTCGTACGCGTGTGTGTGTGTGTGTGTGTGTGTGTGTGTGTGTGTTAGCACTCTTGTTGATTAATTTTTAATCATATAACTGTGGTTTACCTTTTTAATGGCCCAGATGTCACTTGAGATCACAGACAAACTGTTAAAAATGATATTTTCAGCTGCTCGTCCACCAGCAGATACTAAGTTCCAGTCTTTGTTTCCTCTCCTGCAGGGGCCGACGAGGAAAGTGAGCGAGGGCGGTGCTAGTCCAGAAATAGGGGCTGCCCGAGCCTTGGAAGGGCGCGACACTCCCGCCGGGCGGCTTTCCCCGCACCTCCACGCCCCCAGCACGCCCATCGGGCCGCCCGCCTCCGGCCAGGGGCTCCACAACCTGATCATGGCCCCGGCGCTCCAGCAGATGTCCCACCTCCTGCACCAGCAGCTCATCAACCCAGCGCAAATCCAGTCCCTCATGCACCACCAGAGCGTCATGCTCCACCAGCAGGTGAGTGGCCCGTCCTCCGCCTAGCAGATAGGTTAGCCATGCTCCACCAGTGGGTGGATTAGGAATGCTCCACCAGCAGGTGAGTGGCCCGTCCTCCGCCTGCAGATAGGTTAGCCATGCTCCACCAGTGGGTGGATTAGGAATGCTCCACCAGTAGGTGGGCCAGCCATGCTCCACCAGCAGGTGGACTAGCCTTGATCCACCAGTGGGTGGGTTAGCCATGCTCCACCAGTGGGTGGGTTAGCCATGCTCCACCAGCGGGTGGGTTAGCCATGCTCCACCAGCAGGTGGACGAGCCATGCTCCACCAGCAGGTGAGTAAGTTACCCCTGCATCCCAGGGTGAGTAAATCAGCGAGTACGAGTTTCCTCCTCATCAGATGGTATTTACTCAGGTCATGTTCTGCCGGCGGGCACAATTCGTCATGCTCTCTCGCGAGTTGGTCATGCTCCCCCCAGCAGGTGTGGGGTGGGGATTTGCGCCTCACCCGTCGGGTTCATGAGTCATGCTCCTTCAGAAAGGTTACCAGGTCAGATAACAACAGCCAGGGGGGGGGGGGGGAGAGACAGGTCATTACCAGTGTACAAGTTACAGGTCTCGGGTGAAATTGCTGTGATAGGGAAAAGGTCAGGCGCTTCTGAAAGTGAAAAAGGTCGGTGATTGGTTGGGTCAGGCCTGCACACGCACACACACACACACACACACACACACACGGGTACCTGGCGTAAGCTTGGGGTGTGTGTGTTTGTGCATACGTACATAGAAGTAGACATTTAACATACATAACAATCTTAAAAGTCTGGGCAACACGAGTGACATAAAAGTGGTAACCACACAGCGTGATTCCGTGGGGTGGTGGTTAGCCTCGCTGACCATAATTCACCTCCGGGCCCGCTCGGGTTTGAGGCCCAGGCACGGCAGTTGACTCACAGGCAGCCCAGGTGTTCATCCTTCACCTCCAGGGCTGGTTGATGAATAGGGTACCGGGCTCAAGCTAGGGTGTGTGTGTGTACACAAGACGTATGTCCAAGGTTAAGAGACTGGGGCAACACGAGTGTAGAATTCCATTGTAATGCATCCACTCACGCCACTCAGGTGTCAGGCCTGCCCCAGCGACTGTTTGGTGTGAAGGACGTCTGCCTGCCTGGGTATCACCTGAAGGAGTCCCCGAAGAGTAGTGCCTGTAGTAGGATGAGCGAGTCCTTTCGTAAGGATGGGCTTTACTAGGTCCCTTGCTTTTTTCATCATCTTATGAGTGCACAGAAGATTCCTCAATAGTGTGTCTTTTGAGCGACATTGATCTGAAAAATGTAATCGTCTTAACTCTGACGGGATTAAAACAAAAAATATAGAAAAAAGTGTTTGTCTCGTTGTAAGTAAAGAGAATTTTACGTTCACAAAAGAAATTATTATTATTATTATTATTATTATTATTATTATTATTACTAATATTATTGTGATTATTATAATTGTCTTTATCATTATTATTATTATTATCATTATTATTAGTAGTAGTGATGAACATCATTATTATCTTTATTATTATTTTATTATTATTATTATCGTTATGATTATTATTATTATTATTGATATTATCATTATTATTATTATTATATACTCATGTCTCCAACGGCTATGGTAGCTTAATCATCATTCGGTGTCCGTCTTTACTCACGTAACTTTTCACATTTAAATCTTTCTTTGAGATTACTAGACCAGTCTTTACCAAACTTGGCAGGATTGGTTCTTGTGTTGCCCCGTTACAGAATTGTGTCCGATGGTCCAGACTGTAATCCAAGATGGCTACTTTTATTGAAAAGATAAAAGGAATTATTTCATTTTTCACATTTCAGTCTTCATTTATAAATTACTGAGGCGGTATGAAGCAGAGCTGGTAGGGACGGATTTTGGTGGACAACCATCTAAGATGGCTGCCGAGATAAACCAGAATTGGCCAGCGAGGGTCCCTAGTTGGTCACTTATAAAGCCTTGTGTCAGGACGCACCCCCGACCACCATCCCCAAATGGTCTTTACTACAAAAAATTAGTAACTTTACTTGGCCAAAACTTATATAAGTCACTTTTGGCTCCAAGTATAGCCGGATAATCATTAGTTTATTCTTTATATTGAAGGCTCCAGTCACGGACAAAAGTCCATATCAGGGCCAAGCCCCAATTGAAATATAGAGATGATTAAGTAAAACGGAAAAAGAAAAGAGAGGGAAAGTATTTACTATTTTTTTTGTAGGATTTTTGTGTTGAATTTATTGTTGTCATTCTCTGGGTAATCCCAAAATGTTTCTAAGCAAACTTGAAATTCATTTCTATGGATGATTCATTGTTAAGACCGTGTATGGCAACATCTGGCACCAATCCAAGATGGCGGCCACTCTCACTACAAATAGTGAACTGTTTTGTTTTATGACAGATTTGCCTCAAATTTGAACTGTAGATGCATGAATATGAATTATTCTACCTCTTTTTGTGAAATGTGTGTTATTTTTCATACTTGATCGCCGTTTCCCGCGGTAGGGAAGTAGCGCAAGGAACAGACAAAGAAATATATATGCTAACTTATTTTTTCGTTCATGCAAAGTGGCATATTCACGTAAAATTATATAAATGGCGAATTTATAGCCAGGTGAGCAATATGGGTTTATTCAAACCTGTTCTCATTGTTCTTGTTATTATTTCTCTCATCAGAATCATCATTACTGTTCTTGTTGATGAATATGCTTACGGCAAATGGAGGAAGATGAAGCGTCTGGATAAGTGTCCATCTTGTAAGCATAGCTTGACTGTCGACTGGCATATTCAACAGTTATTGTCGAGATCTGTGCTCCCTGTAGGCATAGCTTGACTGTCAACTGGCATATTTAACAGTTATTGTCGAGATCTTTGCTCCCTGTAGGCACAGCTTGACTGTCGACTGGCATATTTAACAGTTATTGTCGAGATCTATGCTCCCTGTAGGCATAGCTTGACTGTCGACTGGCATATTTAACAGTTATTGTCGAGATCTATGCTCCCTGTAGGCACAGCTTGACTATCGACTGGCATATTTAACAGTTATTGTCGAGATCTTTGCTCCCTGTAGGCATAGCTTGACTGTCGTGCGACGTATTTAACTGTTATTGTTGAGCTTTGTGTTGTGAGGGCGGTCTCGGGGGCCTGGCTCCATCTCCTACTGATTAAAGAAACAAGTGAATGGCTTTTGTAGGTAGACACTTTTTTCTTTTTTCATGTCTGAGTTGCATTGTTCTCGGCCTTTTTAGCGCGACGTTATTGACCCTTGATTATTTTAGGCTGACCTGTGACCCTTAAAGAATGAGGTCAGAGGTCAGTGCCGGACCAGGTGGTACCGTATGACGTGCCCAGGCGTCCTACCGTCTTGCTTAGACCGGCATTGGTCCGTGTGACCGTGAAGACCACACCAGTCTCGTCCGGACGGTGGTCTGCAGAGGCCACTCGCTCTATGCATACCACACTCACACCACGACTCACCGTCGTCATTGTCGCCTGTCGCCCCCTATGGCGATGAAAGGTACTCATTCTACGCTCTGTGATTGTCTTTGCCATACCGCTCGCTCTGTGCCCTACACCCAGAGGCCCTTCTGTTACCCCTTCTGTACCGTTACTGTACCGACTGAACGCTCTGAGTTCGCCTGTACCTCGCCCCTTGCTATGTAACCACCTCCCAGAGGCCTATTTACTACCCCTTCTGTACCGTTAGTGTACCCACTGTGCGCTCTGTGCTCGTCTGTACCTCACCCCATTGCTGTGTCCCCTTCACCCACCCACGCCGCCATAAGAAACGTCATGTCAGTCCCAGACAAATGAAGCCATCTTGACCAGGCAAAATAAATCTGTTGCTTTCGTCATATATTCTTGTTGAGCTCTGCTATGCTATGCACATACGTATCGACCCTATATTTTTCTTTTTTCATCTCTTTTTTTTTCCTTCCGTTTTTTTACGGGTTGATTTATAGATTGAGAGATGTTTGCCTCAGTTACACATTCGATAGGGCGGCTCCAGATAGACATCTGTAAAACTCGAGCGCGACAGAAGAAAGAGACCAGCGAGTGTTTAGAATTTTACCGGTTTCGGGGTAAATCTTAATATAGATATTTGCCAGTGTCTCTGAAGTATGTGCTGTTAAAAGGTACTTTATAAGAGTAGTTTTGCTCTTTTTTTTTCCACTCCAATGGTCAACCATTGTATGCTTTCATATAAACATTTTTTTCCCAGGACGTTGTTTCTACCTATGACATTTTTGTTCTAGAGAAACTCTTACACACACACACACACACACACACACACACATATATATATATATATGTGTAAGAATACTTCCCCCGTATTCCCTGCGTGTCGTAGAAGGCGACTAAAAGGGGCGGGAGCGGGGGGCTGGAAAC
>JAYMFT010245366.1:0-10988 GCA_038088735.1 Panulirus argus
CGAGAGAGGGAGAATATATAAAATATATATATATATATATATATATATATATATATATATATATATATATATATATATATATATATTGTGTGTGGTAATGTAAATGTTTTGTCTGAGTCGTTTTGGTCCTTCCACATCTGGTTATCCTGCTGTATCCTTCATCGCCTTTAGAACACGGGGGTTGCGTCAGGTCATATGGGTCACGTGGTCAGAGGGCGGGGCGTCGAGACCACAGAACACGTCCGCCACGTGTTGGTTCTGACCCCCTACCCAGGTGGTTGGTCTCGCGTGTTGACCCAGTGGAAGGTCAGGGGTCATTTGTTCTCTGCTGGAAGCGTCTACGGGTACGGTGACAGCGTCCTAGACCTGTGGTGGCAGCGTTGAGGGCAGTAGTGGCAGAAGAATCCCAGACCTGTGGTGGCGGCAACTAGGGTGGAAGAAAGACAGCGTTTCACTGGAAAGTGAAATAGTTTCATTTCAGTCTTTCCCCATCTCTCGAAATTCACAAATTCGACACATTTATTCACACACACTATATCAGAGCTATAGAATATCGTTATCACAAGCGTTTTATAACTATTTTTTTATACATAAAAAGATAGAGAGACAACAGCACCTCAAGGCACATAAAGACAACACCTTGTAGCCAACACAAAGCAGTTGCTTTAGATTTACGAAGGGCAGAGACAGAAGGCAGTTCTTTAGAAGCAATTAGGAGCACGGGTAATTAACACAACCCAGAAAATTATGGGGTAATTTAAACAAGGTCATGGCGCAACACAGATGCCCTGGGAGTACTGAGGTAAACAGCTGTTGGATAAACTGAAATACAAGCACTTGGCTGGTGTTGGTGGTGAAGTGGGTGTTAGTGTTGGAGATGACGCTGTTGCTGGTGAAGTTGGTGCTGTTCTTGGTGATGCTGGAGGTCTCGTTGGTGAGTAGATGCTGGTGTTGGTGAGGCTGGTGTTGGTGGGAGTGTTGGTGTAAATACTAATGTCAATGTTCCTGTTTCGATACCTATCTTCTGTACTTTGTTTTCTGAACCTTAAAAAAAGAAATCTATTAACTTGATTTTAACACTCCATATAGCGGATTCCTGGTACTGCGGCCACATATGATAGTCAGCCACCTGCAGTGGCCACTTCTCTACAAGGACCACTCATTTTTATCGGTCACTCGTCTATAACACTCACATTTCTGCCGTTTAAGGATTACAAGAGTCATTTGAATTGTGAAAAATGAGATCCCGTTCTCCGATGCGTTCGATAAATCGACAGTATTTTTCTACAGTGACCAACAGTCTCTAACGACCACGTTTCTAGGTCTAACATACTGGAAAAAAAATAGTTCACTACATATGGCGACCACCTGGCTACACCGGGCACATTATGTTGTGCCGAGAGACACCAACCCAAAGCCACATCCTCTGTGACCAGCTCCTCCTCCCCTCATACACCAAGAGTCACCACTCACACCTCATTTCCCCACTCATTTACTTAAGTGTCAACACCCACACCTCATGCTCCCTCACATTACAAGTGTCTCATCATTCACCCCTCATGTCACCAACTCACATACCCCAAGCGTCATCACTCACCCCTCATGTCACCGACTTCCTCCCCAGTGAAGGTAATGAAGTCATCAGTGAGGAGAGGGGGAGGGGGATGAGGATGTCACGTCCTGGTGACAAAGTGAGGATGAGTTTCAGTGAGGTCATCAGAGGTCAACGGGGGTCCTCCGGGGTCAGATCAGGTCAAGAGTTCACGTTGAAAAGTAACACAATTACATTTATTGAGCGGTTCATTAAATGTGAACAAATATCACCACTTAACGTAAATCAAAGTAATCAAAATATTAGACTTTTGATTTTTAAAAGCTTTTCTTTTTATAATTACCAAAATCCTGATCCACACAATGATAATTGGGGGTAGAACTGATAATAGCAAATCGATAGAGGAAGAGAATTACCATCCACTCGTCCAAGATTAAAAGGAATACAAGATAGAATTACATCACTCTGCCCACCAATATTCAGTCTCTATTCTCTTCATCCATTTTCCCTTCGCATCTTCATCACAATGTTTCTTCTCATTACCTTTCATCCTCTTCCTTCTCTCCTTCTGTTTCTCTCGTGTTCCCTTCCGTCACTTGACCTCTGCTCAGGTCACCACCCCTCCGAGAGGAGAAACAGCTGAAACCCTACATTTCTCTTGGAATTAGATCCTGCAATAACCGTTAAACGAGATCATTAATGGTAATGAGGTATTTGCTTCCCCATATATACCCATTTTTGAGATAGCACTGGTTTATACATATCAGATATCATTTCACTCTCTATGCATATTATATATAATTTTCTAGATAATGGAGGGACGTCATAAAGATGATTATTTTCATTTATGTGAGATATTTTCCATAGCTTTTGATTGCTACCCCCTCATTGCACCACACAGTCTACCACTATCACCACCAGCACCACACAGAACACCGCTATCACCACAAGCACCACACACGCCATTGTACTGCTACATCTACCATCGCCAGGGTGACTAACATCTATTCCACCACCATACAGGACACGCTATCATCACTATCACCACAAACATCATCACTATCACCACATACCCTCTCTTATCTTCACCATACTGCTATCACCATCGCCACTATCAGTTCATATAACCCACCATAGCTAAATCCCCTAACACACACACACACACACACACACTTTCCATCACCAACTACTATTCCAACATCCCCACCTCTGCCAACGCAATCTCTGCCATCATTTCCGTCCTTGCTGCCACCATTCTAAAGATCAACATCCCTTCCCCCTACCACCAACATCCCCAACAATCACTCACACCAACAACTCCATCCCCACCACTACCACCAGCACTCTCCACCAATCTCCACATCTCCACCACCAACGCTGTCCCTACTCCCCAGACCTGCATCTCCACCACCACTAAGACATACATCTCCATCACCATCATCACTCCAACCCCCAACACCATCACCCACAGTGGCTATCCCCCACAGCAATTAGTTTCTTCCATTATAAGAAAATACCTCATTACCCTGGCTCTAGGCCCACGTGCCCAGGTATGGCCACGAATTTCTCTCTCATATTAAATTTTCCTCTCCAGCCTCACACCTCCCGTGGGGCGACACCACCTCCAAAACCACCTCCAAAGCCACAGAATGCTCTTAGAATTAGAAGTTAGCTCTGTATAACGGGATTCGAGTCTCCTGTACCATACAGAAAAACAATTTACCTCAGGTCAGATGGAAACTGAACCAGCAAAGGAGATTCCAATTAAAGAGACTGAGGGAGAGAGTGACTGGGTAGATTTCCTTCAGCTTGTACGAAATGTCTCAGTCTCGCCTGCCAGCTGTCAAGAGACTGGGGTGGCGCGCGCACACACACACTCACACACACGATGTTTTATCATCCCACGGCTGTCAAAAATTAGGACAAGGGGCCATTATGTTGAGGAGGAATACTAGCGTCATGGGGAAAGCCTGGAGGACTAAGGTGTGTATGTGTGTGCGTGAACTTCCTTTCTCATTCATAACCACAAGTACTTTTAAATACTTTATTTTCTGTACGTCATACACGAAGTAAAGTAATTTGAAATTGAATTTGAAGATGGGGATCGTGCCTTAGATAGCAGGAAAGATCACGATTGGATCATTCAGACTCGTTGGGACTGGACTGGTCGGGATGGATTGGTACGTTGGGTATGATCATACGATTAGAGTGACTACCAGATTGGGTAGTTGACTGCAATCAGGTGCTTCTGAGACTTAGATGATTTGGAGCTGATGAGTTTAAAGAGTAAAGATGATTGGATTCAGAGAGTATGAAATGATTGGGACCCCGATTCAGCAATGCTGTGGGGGAGAGAGTCAGTGATTAGGAACGGGTGATGGAAAGTCACGCGAGTTTTACCGTGAGTGTTTAGGATTGGAAAGTTATGAAGTTTCTTTTCAACAGCGAGACGGACTTGAAAATGCGTATGTGTGGGTAATTACCTACTGTGATAATACAGTAGGAGGAGGGAACAATAAACTTATCATGTGCCTTGTCTTTGTAATTTCTATCTATGGTTAATATTTGTGTGTTACAGGGAGAGAGTTCTACGTTCACGTTGCCCTGTCTCTTAACCTGGTATATATGTATCATATCATTATTCCTAGTTGTGTATCCACACACACACACACACACACCAGGCTAAGCCAGATACCCATTTATCGACCAGCCCCGAGGGGAGGATGAACACCTGGGTTGCCTGTAGGGCCAACTGCAGCGCCCAGGATTGGTACGCATGCAGTCTTGAACCTTAGGTAGGGCCCTTGCTGACTCCTGATCAACAACGCTAACAACTGCACCACGATGCCCTCTGTGTGTGTGTGTGACCGTGTGTGTGTGAGCGAGTGTTGAGCGCTCTTGTGTGCCAAAAGTTGTTGTGTAGAGGAAGGATAAGACGAAAATGAATCGTCTTCTCAGAGAAAATGCAAGTTGCATCACATATATTCATCCCGTGAAGATGCAGTTGTCCGTAGCGAAGGATATGAATAAAAGCGTTGTGACATATATACATTTTCTCAAGTAGATATGAAAATATAGATGAAAATATATAGATATCATTACCAGCTGCAGCGGAGTCGTTAACAGGTATCGTATAGAAAAGAAAACATCGCTAGAAAATGGGGACTTTTTTCTCTTTTTTTCTTTTACTGTTGTGCAGAATGAAGTTGTTCGTTAAGGCGAGAGCGAGGACACAGTTTTGAGGGGCGGGTCTGGCCCGGAGTGACGCCGGTAGGCACGTAACTCATCCTTGGCCGGGGTGACAGCTTGCCGGTAGCCAGCACCACTCCACCTCCTCGTCCTGCTGCCCGTGGGACCTCACACGACACGCTCCCAAAACACACACACACACACACACACACGCACCCGATCCCTCTGATGAACCAACAGCTTGAAGCCGTGTGGACCTCCCACCGTACACGCACGCACACACACACGCACACATACACACACACGCACACACACACGCACACACACGCACACACACGCACACGCGCGCGCGTCACATTCCACGTCTCAAGACCTCGTAACTAACACCCTTTCTGGACTAATGCCCTTGCCCCGAGGGGCCTTCCATTAAGGGCCTATCGCTCCCTCCCCCTCACCACCTCCTGACGAGTCTATTACCGCGGTGGCGAGGCTTATCCTCGACGTTTCCACGTATAAGACCTTCAAAACTAACGTCTTTTTGGAGGGGGCTATTCTGCAAGGCCACCAGAGGGTCTCCAGAGTTCATTTTCTTTATTTTTCCAAGTTTATTTTTCATACCACCGTCCGTTTTTGGTTTACGGAAGCGGGTTGACTCAACGCCACCACAAGGGAGAGATGACGTTTTATGCCTGTGACCCAGCCAAGGCTCCCCTCATCCCAGGCCCCGCTGGGATGCGCTATAAAATCAACATCGCTGCCTCCGACATCGCCTCTTCCTCTCACGCATCCAAAACCTCCCCTTGGAAAGTCCTATTATAGGCCATAAATACCTTCTCTCCCTCGCTCTCTCTCCTCCTTCCTCTCTCTTTCCCTCTCTCACACCTCCTACCCTTTCTCCTCCTCCTTTCCGTCCACACTCCCCAAGGCAACGAGCCATCCCCGCATGAGACCCGGGCACGTGGGTTCCACCTGACGCCCTTCTCTGGTATCCTCAAGTCTCGAGTTCGGAGCAACACATACCCCCAGCTTCGCCCGAGCGTCAGGTGTTGGCGGTATCATGTCCTGGACGCGTCGAAGAACAGACGTGCTGGAAAGGTGAGACGGGCGTCCCCAATTTTCTCAAGAAAATGGGAATAGCCTACAATCAATATATTAACCAAAATAGGGACTTTCTCTACTTACTATCAAGCACTCTCGATCTGCAATAGGGATATGCATGTACCTAGATTGCGAGCTTGTTACCATGGAAACAAGAAGGCGTCAGCCTGGAAACAAGAACGTAAAATGCAATGAAAATGGTGCATCGAGCACCTCTACATTACGAGGTGGCGTCCTGGACGCTTGTCCCCCAAGGTTGCGTCACAATGGTGGTCATACTTAATGTGCCGCTTGCTCGTGGCCACGGCAGCCGAGTGTTTGGTCGGCGATGGTCTGTGTGGGGAGGGAGGCTGGTGGTTTCCCCTCTCCTCAAACGAGGAGTGAAAACATGAGTGTTGCTCTCCTTAGCTGTCGAGAGGATTTGGGGCTACTTGTGACAGACGACGAGGAAAGTTGATGCCCTTAGTTTGGATGACAGGGAGTTCATCCAGACGAGGAAGAGTAATCGTATCTTGTTCCCTCACAGTTCAGAGAAAGAAACTGTTGTCTTCAGGTGTCTGTTGCTTCTGACGGAACACAGATGTCCATCACCATCTCACTGCATCTCACACTCTCCTTTTAGGTTCATGAAAGCAGGATAGCCGACCCACATCAGCGAAATATATACGTGTTACGAACAGAATATGTCTGAGATCCAGAATGATTTAGTAATAATGTATCTTCCTCATTTACGTACGTAAAAAGAATAGTTTTTATTACTGCGTAATATTTCCACTAGGTCCTTTTTTTTTTTTTAGTTTTAGTTTTTGAATATTTCCTTGTCTAGAAATACATAGACAAAGTATTTCAGTAAGAGTATGGGTGAAGGGCGCATAATCTAGGAGGTAGGTGGAGGCCATTATAGAGCGTACAGTGTGTACAATACATGGACATGGGAGGGCGAAAGGTGGGCTCAAGTGTGGCCCAGGGACCCACAGGGATTCCATCCCGTCAGGGGGTAGAGGGAGGTCTAGGATACATCAAATACATGATATATAAACACAGGATAGTACGTGATGCTGACAGCAACATATGTAACAATATCATTGTAATACAAAGCAAGTTTAGAATATGTCATACGCAGAACATCTTGTTAACTGAATGTATGCTCAAAACAAATTACATATACATTGAGATGTGTAAGCGGAACAGGGGCACAGGGTGGCGATCACTCGTTAACTTTTAACATTGATAGCAGTGTAAGAGGTCAAAGGTACATTACGTCTCTGGTGTGTTTATATTGTAGGTGTTGGTTTCTATGGGAGAGGGACTTGTGATTATGTTCCTTGTCTCCTTCCTCGCGCCTTACTGGTTGGCCCACCTCCTATTTGCCTTCCTACAGTACGTAGAAGACACAAGTCCTGCAAAGACACATTTCCATTCCACCTTTCCTCTTCCACTCTTTACGTTTTTCTCCCCTTTTCTCTCTCTCTTCCTTCCTTCTCTTCCCCCTCGTTTCCCTCCCTCCCCCTTCCTCATATGAAAACAGTCTTTCACCGCGGCACTCGTAAACTCTCTTCTCAGAATGGCCCACTAAGAGAGAAGGACAAATCGAGCTGACCTGTTAAACCTCTGTTAAACATCAAGATCATAAAATCAATCCCACCCTTTCTGACGTATATCCTTCCCTCACAAGAGAGGTACCTCTCCCTTCGTGGTCCTGAACACACAGAGGAGGGCAAGGGGCCTGGCCTTCGATACAACCAGCACCAGCTATTGTCATCTCGTAATACACGGGAGGAGGGGGACACAGTTACCTTCAACAGGCGATTAAGGCTTTCATAACTCCCCGCTGTACAAAAGGAGAACAACCCACACTCACTTTAGCCACCCTACTCAACGCTGACCACACAAAGCACGGGACAGACTATCCTCAGCATGAATGGGCCTTTTAGTCTCATATTTCACCATAAAGAAATGTAGGACACAAACCTATTCAGCAGACCGTGCACTACCTTCCCCCCAACCCCTTACCTCTGTTCGTGACTTTGCTATGAGAGAGGGGGACAGGCAACTTACCTTACGAACGCCTCTCCCCCTGTGGCCGCTATACAGAGGGGGGGGGGGATAGACACGCCATTTCTAAGGTGGAAACTGAAATACCCCCTTTTTCCTTCTACCTCCCTTAAGGAAACACCTGCAGATGTCTATTGTGTACATCAGATACGGTGGGAGGTCCCTCTTTCTCCTCCCGTCCACAACCGACCCATGCCTTCCTCCCTCCCTCCCTCCCTCCCTCTCTCCCTTCCTCAAAGTGGCAGCAGCACCTCCCTCACACTCGTTCACCCTCTTCACCATCCTTTCCTCCGTCACTCCGGTGTCTATGAGTGGCTCAGGTATTTGGAATGGGGTACGCTGATCTACAGTTAACCTTCTACTATCTCTAGGTAACCAAGGTCCTGTACCCAAATGGTATTTGATTATCCTTGTTTTTTATTTAATGGGAATAATGAATGTCCCACTTTAAGTGGTATGAAGTAACTAGGAAACCCCTTTTAACCGAAATATGATAGCCAGCGTCCCAATTAAACCGAATGAGGTAACCAAGATCCCATTCAACCGGGATAAAGTAATCAAGATCCCATTTAACAGGATCCAAGATCCTTTCCTTCCCCTTCGAACAACCTGAGATCCGATCCGACCGGCTCTTGGGAATCCCTTGCAGGAGGTTAATGGCGACGTTTAGTCTGATCACAAGCGCAGTGTCGGGTCGCTCTGCCCGCACCAGCTGAGTGATGCAGACGCCTAACCATCACTCATGGGGAGATTACACAGACCACTCCGGTACGACGCGATGATAGCCCACAACGCGTTGAGGCGACGACAGCCAGATTATACGCCAAGACTCTAAGTACAAAAACGCAGGACTGTAACCATTGGGGAGGTGCCAGCCCTACTGGTCTGTGTGCAAGTGCATTTTTACTGACCTCCTGTGGTATGGGCAGACACACACACACACACACACACACCCTACACCTCCCGCTGGTAGGAGGAACTGGATGTAAAAAGAACCCCAAAAAAACGAACTTAGAAAGACATTTATATACGTAACGTGACGTATATATACGTATATGTTGAAGGGTCCAGTCACGGACAAAAGTGTCCACATTAAGGCCGGGCCTTAACTGAAATACAGAGAGGGTTATGAAAGGGAAAAAGAAGAAAGGGAAAATATTTTTGAAATTTTCTGGGGGGAAGGTGAAAAGGTAAAAAGTTTACAGTTGAGATAGTGACCCTAACTGCCCATGAGCCATGACTGGAATACGTCCATGAAAAGAAAACAAACACGTATCATACGTTATTATCAGCCCACCTTCTACGCCCTCAAGTTTATAGATAAAGTCTTAGATTCAGTTTGTATGTAAACTTTGAATTCTTCTCACCACTTCATATTCTGTAAGTTAATGACTGAGTGAAATCATTTTTGAAACTGCTGTATTAAAAGGAATAAAAAAACATGAATAGAAATAATATTAAAGAAATTATGACGTTCTTGTAAAGTATATCATTCCATCTTACTTTTTACTTAATTAGGCAATTACTTAATCAATTATCTAAACAGTTAACTGAACTGTTAACTTGTGGGTCACCACTTCCCATCCTCCTGCCGGAAGCTATTTTGGTTCCCTCAGGTAGCCAGCTGTGTTGCCTATAATTACCCTCCCTATTACCTGCACCAGGTACTTGTACCTGAAGTAGGTATACTCGTTATGCAAATTCTTCCATGACACCGGAAGCACGGAAGTGGGCATGGGCGCATTGGACAGGAGTGCTGTCATCTGCCTTGGGCCTCCAGTCCACTGATGACAAACGATAGGATGTTACAGTTCTTGAACACAGTCAGAATGCCTCTCGGTCAATCATCCACGTCAACTTTCACTTTCCTCCTCTCACCCACTCTCCCAGACTCGGACTCGTCACTCTCCCAGAGTCTGAAATCAGTTTTCAGGGCTTCTCTTTTCCGAATTTGCCACCAGAGCCGTGTCATATGCAAACAACTGACTTAACTTTTTTTTTTTTATCTTATTTTCCTGTTTCTAATTTCCCTCTCCTCCCTCTCTCTCTCCCCCCCTCTACCCTCTCCTTCTCCTTCCCCCTTCCCTTTTTCTCCCCTCCCCTCCCGTAGCGGCCGGCCACATCCTTTAGCGCGTAAGACCAGTACTACGGAAGGAGATGCGTGGGAGTCAGAGTGCCCACGACCACCGCCAGACACGCCTTCTGCTGCGTCAGGTTCCGTAGCCGGAAGGAAGGAGGATTATGGGCAGGAAGGGGCAGGGAGAGCAGGTAGGGGATTGGGCATACGAGGAAGGGGACTGGGAAAGGGAAGGGGGCAGAGGAGGTTGGTGATTAGAAGGAAGAGCTGGCAAGGAGTGAGGAGATTGGGAGGAGGAAGTAGCTGCTGATTGGAAGGAAGAGAAGGCAGGTGGTAGGGGAATCGGATCGAGAGAGAGAGAGAGAGAGAGAGAGAGAGAGAGAAAGGTAACCTCCCCACCCCCAGATTCTTCTTCCCGTCTCGGACAGGGAGGAAGAAGACAGTAAATGACGGATAATGAGGACGGAAGCGGCTTGTGGTTGACGGGGTCACCAGACCACACACATACAAACACGCACGTACGCACACACGCGCACACACACATGGGGAGGACCACCTGTCCATTATGTCTCTGCCTTGGGGAGGGGGGAGAGTAATGTGAGAGTGGATGGGTTGGAGGTGGAGCAGCAGCAGGTGTGGCTGAAGATTGGTGGAGTTAAGGAAAGATGAGAGCAGGTGTGGGAGACAGTGTTGGAGACGAGGTTGGAGGCAATATGTGGATTGATGGGAGACAGGTGTTGGAGACGACTGAGGTGGACTGGTACAGGGGTAGGGCAGATGTCTGATGGGACAGGTGCTTAGATATTGGACAGGCTCTTTATGTGGACGGACGGGGAGTAGGTTTAGTAGACGGAGGGAGCCGTCGCTGGACGATCCTGTGTGGACAGAGGCGTGGGACGGGATGACACGGGAGGAGAGAGGGGACGGTGATTGTATGGTGTCAGCGAGCGAGAGAGAGAGAGAGAGAGAGAGAGAGAGAGAGAGAGAGAGAGAGAGAGAGAGAGAGAGAGACAGGTA
>JAYMFT010245377.1:0-10988 GCA_038088735.1 Panulirus argus
TATATATATATATATATATATATATATATATATATATATATATATATGTTTGTGTTTATGCATTTGTGTGTGATTACCTTCGTGCGTTTACGGCGAGAAAGACTTTGGCACTCGCGTTGCCCCAGTCTCTTACCCCTGAGCGTTGCTAGGTGGATTATTTGTGTCTGGCCTGTCTGAGAGCATTTGACACTGTCCCACATAGGGGGCTTGGCGAGGTAGCTGGATCTCCGGGAAGGATCAAGGGGAAAGACTTCTTCAATGGATGGAAGATTACCTTAATGGATGGGAAGAAAGGAGGCACCGTCGCATTTTTATGAGGTAAGGGAATGGTGCCTTGGGGAAAACTGGGGACGAGAGAGAGAGAGAGACACCAACCAGACCGCTCAAGTCTCCCCACTTTACGGACAGCGTCTTATGTTAGATACTCTCTGGCAAGATAGAAAATGAGGGGATAAAGAATATGGGTTTGTGGGACAGAAAGAAAATGGAGAGATTAAGGAAACGAGATGCGGAGGAAAGAAAATGAAAGGATAAATAGAGCAGTTTGTGGGATAGAAAGAAAGTGGAGAGATATAGAAGACATGTTGTGGAGGAAAGAAAATGGAAGGGTAAATATTGACACGGAGAGAATGTATGCTGAGACAAAGAGAGAGAGAGAAAAAAAAAATAGACATCTAAGAGTAATGTGGGAAATATGGAAAAGCTGAAGAGACAGGACAGGTGGAAAGACAGGTAGAAAATGGGAAGAGAGACAAAAATAGAAAAATAAAAGAAAAGAAGTGTAAATAGAGAGAAGAAAATTGGAGTAGGCACTGAGAGGTAGGAAGCCGTTAAACGCAGATAGAAATGTACATAGAACGTAAAGAACTATCATCGGAAATGGGAATGATGGATCTAGAGAAGGACGGCGTGAGAACAAACAGACAGAGAGACAGACAGGTCCAGTTAGTGGAGGAGGGGAAGAAATGTTTCCCCCAGCAAGTGTGAGCGGCGTCAGAACCAGCCCTCGAGCATCGTAAACTCACCAAAGAAAACGACCCGCCATAATTATGACCATTTTCTTTCATAGGTTTTTGAGCGCTGTTTCTTTTCGTTGCTTCCGACACAACACCCGGTGAAAAAATTCGGGGTGAGAAAGTAAACTTTAAACTTTTGAATATATATATATATATATATATATATATATATATATATATATATATATATTATGAAAATGTTTTTCAGGTGCAGGTCTCTCAATCATTCATCTTTAACTTATACGTCTTTAGAAAGAGATTTCGGTAACAGATATCATAATTTTTCCATTGATATCACAAAATTTGAGTGTTAACGTTTATTCCATATCAGATAAATTAGCAGGTTCCTGTCTTTATCGGTGAGTGCTTTGTGCATAAAACCTGCCAGCCAAAGTTACCTTAGTAGGCTTTACCCATCGCCATTTTTGAGCGAGGTTGTTCCCCAGGGGTTCACGTTAAGGCCCAATTTGCTCTTCAGGTGCTGAGGGCTCCAGCGGGAGCTGACAGGTGGTCACTGTGAAGGATAATGGTGATGAGAACCACTGCTGCAACTACTGCTACTACTTCCATTACTACTACTACTACTACCTTTGTTTCTACTGTCTCTTATGTGGTGATGCTTCTGTCTCTACCAAACGCATAACAGAGGTTATTCTTACGGGAATGGAAGCATTTTTTCCCCTTTTCCTCCCTACTACTACCATTACTATTACTAATACTACTACCAGTTGAATTGTATTGTTTTTGCATTTTGCTTTATCTTGTCGTCATTTGCTATGTTAGTGTTGTGTGAAGGTGAAATTTTGACCTCCCGTCATATCCTGTCTGAGTGAGCCGTGATGGAAGCAAGAGGAGGTTGGCTGTGGGCCGTCTTGAGTGTTCTTTGAGTTGAAGAAAGTTTTCAGCCCTGAAACACTTGGCTTATGATTCTCTCGCTCTCTTTCTCTCTCTCTTTTTCTCCCTTATCGATCTGCCACTCTCTCCCAGGCCCATATCCAGGAGCCACTGGCCCTCCCGGCCCTGCTCACTGCCATAGGGAGAGACCCACCCCGGCCACAGAGACCCCCTCCCCGTGATCTTAACGCTGCCCTGGTCACCCGTCACAGGGCTACCTCCATCAGAGGGAACCCCCTGGGGTGCCTTCGGTAACCTGTGGATTGTCCTCCTCCCCTTACAAGGGCACCTCGAGATCCCCCCCCCCAGAGTCCCTCAGCTGTAAGGGGATAGGGCCTCCCGTAACCTTATCTCCCTCATAGAGCCGCGTCTCCCGGAGGGGGCCGTGTGTGTGTGTGTGTCTCTGTGATATCTGGGGCCGCCCGAGCGTGGGACGGAGGGAGGAAGCCTCACTTGCCTCCGGCCCCCACGCACTGTTGGCGATAATCTGTCGGCCGTTGCCTCTCGCGCCGTTCTACGGTCAGCGGTGTGTGTGTGTGCGTTTGATTCTCACACTCACTGGTTAACCATCTTGCTTTTAGATAGATGTTTTTTGTCAGTACGTCAGCGTCGGACACCCTTCGTATCATTGCCATAGTTGGAGGCAAAGACCGCTCTGTCTCTCAAGAGACATACTAATCATAGTAGCACAGAAAAGAAAAGAGAATCTTAATCATTTTTCTCCAGACTTAAATGCATTCTTTACCCAGTGCACTAGTATTCCAGAGATGATTTCAAGGTGTTTCCAAACCAGAATTTTACAGAAATAATTTTGAACGATTTTTTTTTTTTTCAACTTCAGTAATTCTGTTTTCAAACTTTTTCACCTGGAAGGTAATAGTACCCTGAAACTTTTTTTTTTTTTTTTACACTTGGGAGATGAAAATGTTTTGAAACTTTTCGGACTCGGGAGTTAATAATATATTAAAACTTGTGTGTTTGGGAGATGATAATACTTTGAAAGTTTTATTCATAGGTGATAATCTTCTGAATATTTTACACATAGAGGGCGATAAGGGGGGTTGGGGGGTGGGAGGTGGGGGGGAATACCTTAAAACTAACAACTTGTATAACTGAAATACTGATACTGAAGATTTTCTTCATGTCAAAATATTTTGAAACTTTTCTCAAGAAAGCGTATATTTTGATGCCTTTTTCTGACGAAGGTAAGTATTTCTGATAACCTTCTCATGAAGGCTGATATTTTGAAAGTTATACGCGGAGTAGGTGTGTGTGTGTGTGTGTGTGTTGGGGGGGGGGGGAGAATAGTATGGCAAATGGATATTCTTTTTCGCACATGGAGCAGGTAGCTATGGTTTTGAAACCCAGGTAGTGAAGGACATTGTAAAATGGACTGGTTTTGAACAAGGGAAATGATGATTGTTTTGGAACTTTTCATCGTGGGAGGTAATGGCGTTATGTCCCGTAAGGGCCAGGTTAAAAGGCCGGGCCACCAGGGCCAACAAGGGCCGTACCGTCGTGTTCAAGTGGCCGTACCGTCTTGTTCAAGGACCGTACCGTCCTGCTCAAGGACTGTACCGCCATGCTCAGGGGCTGGACCGTCTTGGTGAAGGGGTGCTGCTGCACAGGACAGACTCAGGAGAGAGAGAGAGAGAGAGAGAGAGAGAGAGAGAGAGAGAGAGAGAGAGAGAGAGAGAGTGGGACGGACGGTGAGGGGGGCACACGGTGTGTAGGTGGGAGGCTGCCCTGGCCCCGGTCCCTCCCTACCTATTGTCTGGGGTGAAATACGTAGGCAGTTCTGGAGGGGCCTCTGGCACTCTCCCCGCCCCTGGTAATGGCGCGAGTCTAGCTGCTGGGCCGTGGCAGGGGAAGAGGAGGAGGAGGAGGAAGAGGAGGAGGAGGAGGAGGAGGACTGTGGTGTGGTATGGTGCTGGGGAGAGGATGGAGGCGTGTGGGGGAGTGTGGGAGGCGGGGAGATACAGGTGAGAGAAGGGGAGGAGGGAGGGGAGAGAGAGATGTAGGGGTTGGGAAGGGGAGGAAAGTTTGAAAGGAATGAAAGGCAAAATATGTGGGCTACGGAGAGGGGAGAGAAGTGGGGAGAGGGGGAAAGTAGGGAGATTGAGAGAGAGGGTGAAGGAGGAGGAATGGGGAGCAACAATAGTCTGGGGTGGTTCAGCCCTGCATAAACTCTGTTACTTTTAACTGAAGGTCTGTTAAATTTTAAGATTCTGCTATTTACCTCTGCCGTAACGTACACACGTTACGCGTGTGACTAGCAAAGTTGTTGGATTTGTCTATTTATCTATATATGAAGAAATAGGATGTCTGTTGATTCAGTGAGGCACCGTCTCGCTTTAACAGGGTTAAAGTCTTCACCACGTTTCCTCTTCACCTGAGTGACAAATTACGACTCATCTCCTCTCGTTATCTTGTCTTCTCTCGTCTCTGGTTATGGCCGTCCCCTTTATAAACGTGTTGCTTTCAGAGAGATAAGTCACTCGAAGATTATAAACCAGTGGCATTTCCCTCGTTGCTCAGACGTGTACCGCTTGGCTTTTTACTCTCTCTACAGACAGCTCGAAGCGTCCCGTACATGGCCATGTGTGAGTTTCTGATGAACCTCCATTGAATACACATGTTGTATGTAACATATTTTGGGTTACAGTGCCCGCCCGCCTTCGCTGAATAATATCTAGTCCCGCAAAATCTGTGAAGTATATTTCGCCCATTTTTTGAACAGTCACAAGAAAAAAATCCACATGTTTTCAGAGTATTTTGCATAATTCGGTTTCCCAAACACAACGCTCGAGCGTTTTTCGTCCGATTCTCTCCACGTAACTTCGTAAATATACCTTACTGCTTGAGAGGCCAAACCGTGTTATACCCCCTCGCCTCGTGCTCGCTGCCCTGCATAAATGTTTTTATAATGATGTTAATGATTTTCTTATCTTCCTTCGGGTAAGATGCTACAGTTATGGCCACAAAGGTAGGAAGGAGTTCGCCTGAGTTCTTCGGATACTTGGAAAGAATTCCGGATATATTGGATATATGAGTGTTCGGTCATACGGTAGCTTTTCCATGTACGTGCGCACGTGTTCGGACACAGTTACGCCGTCCGAATGCGTAGGTATGTTTGAAGGTGGGTCTCCGAGTGTCCGGATATGTGAGATTGTGATTTCCGTCTTCGGATAATGTGGATATGTGTTTAGACATGTCATAGGGGCCTTGCAAGGAGCAGACAAGATTCCCTTATCGCGTTAATCATTCGTTAGGTTTCTCAGTCTATAACCAACTGATATTTGTTGATTACTAATATATATATATATATATTTATTTATTTATGCGTTATGCACCTCACTGGTGTCTCCCACAACGCCATTCCAATTCATCCCGTGAGAAAATCAGGGCAGAGGCATTAAAACGGAACACGCTCGCATCTTTGACCGCCCCAGCATGCAAAGTTGCGAGGGGCGACAACGCTGCTCTGAACAGGGCCATTTTCGCTGTTCATAAAGTGCGTTTATATCTGGTGCGGCAGGAGTACGAGTGCAGGCGAGGGAGGAGGAAGGAGGAGGAGGAGGAGGTTGGCCAGGAAATGAGAAGAGTCATGACGAGGACCTTATGAGGTTCCTCCCGCCGTGAGTTGAGGCTGTTAAATAATTCCACCACTTCCTCTCTCCCCCCCGAAGAGGCGTTCGTGTTTAGAAGGAATTGGAGCAAATATATATATATATATATATATATATATATATATATATATATATATATATGTTGATGGAGACCTTTTATTTTTTTTAGCAAAAAATGAGTTCAGCGTTTTAATTTTCATAATTGTGCACGGCAGTAAAATTTAAAGAGACACAGGTTCATAAACGTCTTCATTCTGAAGATATACATCCCTGACTCACATCTGGCAACGAAATACGTTTGTAATACGAGTCCGATGTTACACACACTTCCCCCGTAGCTGGGAGGGCAGCACGGGCGGCTCGTGTACCCATTCAGGTAATGGCCATTTACTGCTGTACGGAGCGCAAAAATATAACAGACGGCAGTTGCGAGCATTTATTTATTTTTTTCTTTTTTAAGTGGCCGTTAATGTCTCTGTAAAGTCTGTGTGTCTGACAACCCCTGTTGTCTTTATGGTGTGTGTCTTGCAGACTTTGGCTGTGTTTTTATTCAGAAATAAGTGACATTATTATTATTATTATTATTATCATTATTATTAATATTATTATTATTATTATTATTATTATTATTATTATTATCATTATTATTATTTCATTATTGTTGACAGTCCATCTGAAAGACATTACACACTATCCTTTCGTCCGTAACGAAAAGATTATCAAGAAATATTTTGAACGCACTTGAGATGCATTGCCGATAAATTGCTTTATTAAACAGACGGCTGGTTTCAAAGATTACACTCGAGCCAACAGGCGTGGAAGACGAGACAAGGTACCGTTGTGAGTGCAGCGGGAAGGCATTACAAACTGCTCTTACATTCTGAATTACTAACGGAAAGTGAGACCAGACTGTCTTCAACTACAGACTACCAGTTTAGATACGAGAACAAGCCTCTGTAAACTACCTTTGTGAACAAAACGGGCTGTTGTAAATTGCCTTTGTAAACAGAACGACTTCTGTAAACTACCTTTGCAAACACCAGAACAAGCTGCTGTAAACTACCTTTGTAAACACACGAACGAGATGCTGTGATCTACCTATATATACACCAGAAAGAGCCTGCACACCAAAACGAGTCTATACACAGAACCAGCTTTGGTGATCGCCTAAACCAAGACAACGAACGAGCAGTCAGACAGGCAGTCTTTCGCGCCCTAGACAGTCTCAAACTGTCCATAATTTTCTCAGACTGTGTTGATGAGGCTCACAGAGGCGTCGAATTGTCATTACTATCATTATTTTTTCTTTTTCTTTGCGGATTGTTGTCCAAATTGTAGTAGGATCCGATATTTTCTGAAATATTCCTTTGCTGCATATCCTGTAGAGTCGAGGAGTCTCTCTCTTCATCGCTGTTTAAGCGGCGTTTTAAAAATAACCACAACTAAAATAGTTACATCCATCAACTGGGATTACTGTTCTTTTTTTTTGTTGTTGTTGTTGTAGTGTATCCCCTCCGCTGGGAGTTTGGGTTATATAATGGGAGAGGGAAAGTATTTAAAGAGAAATGGAGTGTGGTGACGGAGGTCTCGATGTGTGTGTGTGTGTGTCTCTCTCTCTCTCTGTGGGAGGGATGGGGGGATTTCTCAAGAGCTATTTTGGGAATCAGTGACGCCTCTCACACCAACCACCCCTTTCCCTTGCCATGCCCCCCCCCACCCCCTCTCTCCCAAAGTGGCACAGAGGTGGGGAGGGGGAGTGGGGGGGGGGATTTTACCATTTTTCCCGTCGGCTTGAGGTCGGCATTTTGGGGAGGGTGTCGGAGCCGTCGGTGAGGCAGCCGAAAATTTCCGAAACGAGAGTTTCGCGTCGGGAATGTTGGAGTGACGTGACTTCTGGCGGAGGGACGTGGACCGGGGCGGGAGTGAGTGTCCGGGGCACTACTGGAATGTCTCTCTTTTTTTTAAGTGGGTGTTTTAAGGAAAGGGGGTCGGGGGTTTCGAGTCCTGAGGAAACTTCAGGGAAAGGGAGTCGGGGGTTTCGAGTCCTGAGGAAATTTTAGGGGAAAGGCGCCCAGTCGGGTTTTTGAGTCTTTATGGTGTTTTCAGGAAGGGATGATAGGGTTGTGGTCTTAAAGGGGTATTTTAGGAGGGTGTCGACATTGTCTTGTTTAGGTATTTTAGAAAGGTGGGGAGGAAGGAGCATTTTTTTGTTTTTGAGTTGTGAAAGTATTGTAGGAAGTGGGTCGGATTTTGAGTCGTGAGTTTTCCTTTTTTCCTGTTAACAGTTGGGTCACCCATGGACTAGTTTATATAACCATGACAGTGTCACCCGCCCGCCAGGAACATAATGTAACGTCTGCTCGTAACGCGTTACGTTACGTCACAGCAGTAAGTGTTTATACCTTCCCCTCCACCCCCCCCCCCCCCTCCCCCCCCCCCCACCGTTCTATAACACAGTTCACATATTACCGACCAATAAACAGTCATCACATCAGTATGCAAATGAGTTCGATACAGTTATGATGCACGGGGACAAAACACATATTGCCCGTCTGTGTTAGGCAAGCGGAATAGGGTGGTAACTGACGTGTTAAATTAACTGAAAATATATACATGAATGGGTGTAGATGACATAGAGAATATGTATGTATGTATGTATGTATGTATACGTACACTTGGTCAGTACACGAATCGTGCGATGTACAATGAACGACTGACTTTGCGATGGACACCTCACCTTGTCCAAGTCAGGTGTGAATGACGTTAATTAACCCGTTGGGGGATGGGATGAGGGGGAGGGGGGGGGTGGATGATAGGATGTCTTTCTCTGGATCATTGTTCTCGTGATTAATTCGGGAGGTGGCGGAGATCTGCCAGAAGGGCACTGTGTGTGGGAGAGAGAGAGAGAGAGAGAGAGAAGGAGGTAGAGAGGGAGGGAGGGAGTGCGTGGGAAGTAACAGAAAGCCAGTTGGATTATGATGAATTTTTCAGCATATTTCCTTATGATCTCAACGACAGAAAGATTAGGATAGAATATGAGTCTCTCTATCTCATTTTTTCTCTCATTCTCTCTCTCTCTCTCTCTCTCTCTCTCTCCAAACCCTCCACTCCCTCGGGCAACAAGGGAAAAAAAAGGAGAAAAGAGAGAGAGAGAAACGAAGAATGGAAGAAAATCCACGCGTTGCTGAACCAAAGCAAGCGCGGAATTTTAACAGGGGAGCGAATGAACTGGAATGTCTGTCTGTCTGACTGACTGTACTGTCCTGCTGCATTGTGTTGCACTGTGCCTTACTTTACTACACTCACTCTGACAGTCCATCCAGCTGGGAGTGTCGTTCTCATAGGCAGGGGATGAAAGAGGATGTGATATATATATATATATATATATATATATATATATATATATACACGCCCATTCTTTTCGTTCAACGTATTCCCGAACTGACGAAGGGTAAAGAACGGTGGCTTGGCGTTTGACATGACACGGTAAGGGTAAGGTCAAGGGCTTGACCATCGTATATGCCCAAGGGTCGTACCGTCGTACTTAAAGGTCGTTGCCATCGTGCTCAATGGATCGCATCGTCGTGTTAAAGGAGTTGTTGGTCACGTGTTTACGTAACAGTCTAGAGAATGACGTACACACAGTCAGGAGAAAAAGGCGTATTCTCATGAAGATTACGTAAAGCCAAGCTCTTGAGTCAAAATCTGAAAGGCAACACCATTTGATTGAACCTGGTCTTTAAAGAGAGAAAAAAAAAATATTAAGCCTGTTTAAGTTTACAGAAAAAAGTAAACGAGTAAAAGAGAATTATGTAAATCTTGATCAGGAACAGAAGCAGTTGAACTGAGGCCATATCTCATGAACTGTGACTGTTTGTGTTGGCACCACGCGTCCGTAATGGGCGAGCGAGCGAGCGAGCAACAGCTGTCGGGTGTGTGTGTGTGTGTGTTGGTGGGGGGGGGGATAAAATGGGAAACTCAGCCTGCAGGAACGGGTTGACCATTCCGGAGGCAATGGTTCCTAATGCCCGGGGTGAAGTGATCGAATAATTAATTGACCTTGAAATGGCCCAAGTTTCAGAGGTGCAGGTTTCAGTGTTTTCTTTCCTCTCTCTCTCTCTCTCTCTCTCTCTCTCTCTCTCTCTCTCTCTCTCTCTCTCTCTCTGTCTGTCTTCCTTCACGGTATTTCCCGTGCCGGGAGCTGCACACACACACACACACACACACACAGGGGTAGGTGGCGCTGGTGAACCGCGGGTGACGCCGAGTGTGTGTGTGTCTGTGGCCCAGAACGTTCTGATACATTAACGCTCATTAAAGATTTTTGTTTTCTCTACCGTCCTCGTGGAGAGAACAATCAGCACGCATTGTTCCCATTTTATGATTCAGGGGTGGAACGGAATCGGACGGGGAGGGGGGTGGGGGGAGGGGTGCAAGGGCATTATACCTCCTCTCCTCAGCGGCTGCTTTCTTCAGGGGCAGCTCTCTTTAACGGCTGTTCTCCTCAGTGGCTGTTCGCTTCAGCGGCGACTCTCTTTAGTGGCCGGTTTCTTCAGGGGCTCCTCTCTTCAGTGAGTGTTCTCTTCAGTGGTTGCTTTCTTCAGTGGCTACTTTTTCCAGGGGCTGCTCTCTTTAATGGCTGTTCTTTTCGGTGGCGACTCTCTCCAGTGGCTGGTGGCAGTTACTGATCAGCGTGATTGTACTGACGTTTTTCCCCTGAGTGGGAACTGATTGGGAAATGTTCACGGACAAGTCGCATCGTAAAGCAATCTATTAGATCTTTTATTTATCACAGTAAAGTGCCAGAGAGACAGTCGAACTTACAAACTGAAGATAGATAGTTTGTTTGGCTTTGCCGGATGGCTCAGGCGTATGGGCCGCCGTGGTGTAGTGGTCTCTGTCTCTGTCCGTGAATACGGCGGGCCCGTGTTGGGGTCGTTGATCAACCGCTTGGCTCACGGCCAACACGGCAGTTCATCCTATTCCTCAAAGCGATGGCGAAATGTGGATGTAGAAAACGTTCAAGAGATGGGGTCTCCACGAGTGTAGAACTCCCTCCCCGTACAGTGCAAGAGATGGGACCCCATCAGTAGTGTAGAACTCCCTCCCTCCGTACAGTACAAGAGATGGGTCCCCACCAGCGTATAACCCCCTCCCCGTACCGTACAAGAGATGAGGCCCGACCAGAAGTGTAGATCTGCCTCCCCCGTACAGTACAAGTGGGTAATTACGAAAGGGTAATTCCACTGTCACACGCAGGCCTGGCCCTAACGTCCGCACTGCTGCCCATGGTTGGCACTTTACTACGAAGAAAAAAGCTGCCGGGCTAGAAGTTAGGGCCGAGCCTCCTGGGTGTTGAGTTTTCTGGGGAAGGTGTGTGTGTGTGTGTGTGTGTGTGTGTGTGTGTGTGTGTGTATGTGTGTGTGTGTGTGTGTGTGTGTGTGTGTGT
>JAYMFT010245388.1:0-10987 GCA_038088735.1 Panulirus argus
AAAATATATATATATATATATATATATATATATATATATATATATATATATATATATATATATATATACACAGACAAATATGACTTTTTCTTACCTTGAGAAGAACAATAAATTCAATGAGTCTTCTCATTGGCTGCGGAAAAGCACGAGCATAAGCAACAGCCAACCTGAAAAAGAGGGCTTGGAAAAGGCGTTCCCTCACATTAGCAAGGCCACCATTGTTGTTATTATTAGGTCGATTCTGAGCATTATTTCGGTTCTGTGCATTATTGCCTGCATTGACATCCTCTTGCTGAGGTGGAGGTTGTCCTGATGGAGGAGGTTGTTCCGGGGGTGGTGATTGCTGAGAAGGTAGAGGCTCCTCTGTTGGTGAAGACTGTTCTGAAGATGAAGTGGTGGGTGTTGTGGATGAACTCTCTCTAGATGATGAAGGTTGTTCTGAGGCTACAGCACTTGGGAGTTCTTCAAATGAAGATGTGGGTAAAGGCTCTTCAGATGATGAAGTGGACAGATGCTGTTCAGGTAGTGAAGAAAATGGTTTAACTCTTAGTGAAGGTTCTTCTAAAGTTTGGGGTGCTTGCTCTGAGGTGGACTGGGTAGGACTCAAACATTCTTGGATTGAAGAGGACTGATCTGAGGTAGACGGCTGTCTGGATGTAGACTGAAAATCTGTGCTTCCTGATTCAGACATCCTGCTATCAGTTCTCTCCTGAAACATAAGTTTGAACGTCATAAAGAAAGGATCTCCTTTTATTAATATTAATTTTGATTAGTTTAGTTTAAGTTTTTTGTTTTTTCTTAGATTCACAATATTAATGTTCCTTTTCTCTCTTTCTTCAACACTAGAACTAAACCTAAGCTTCAACTATGCATACAAGTTGGAATATATTTTACTAAACTCAGTTAATATCATTTTTGTCTAAACAGTATGTCAGTGAATAAGTGGTAATTTTTGAATTATTCTTTTACTGCTGATAGTAGCACTGCTCTCATGAGCTGTCTACACATGTCTCTGCAACCAAGCCTTGAAAATGAAGCATGTGCCTGGCTGTATCATCATAAGCTGATGAATGAGAGTTAAACCTCGTTGAAGAACTATTCACTTCAAAAGAGTCCATCCTTTCCTTGCTACAGAGTGTAGTACAGCTCTGAATTCACTGGAGCCCCTGGATAGAGGGAGCTTGGGGTTATAGCCTGCTTGAAGGTATACTGCAAAAGAAAAGATATATATCTATATTCATTCATTTATATCTACCCTAGGACTAATTTCAATGAAAGAGTCCCGGTGTTACCCAAGACCTTTCTAAAGGCTTCTGCAGCCCAAAGTAGTGCTACTTCCATAACATGGAAATATAGACTCCTTTGGATTGAGAAGGTCTTTGACGAGACTGTATTCCCAATGATACAGCCTCATCAAAAGTGCCTTTTCACTAACGGTGTAACCTCAAGCAGGTGTAATCCAGTAACACCCATATATGTATTATATTTCATACTTGTTTGCCATTTCTGATATTGGTGAAGTTACACCAGAAACATAAAAAGAAAAGTTAATATTAGCTACTAGGGGAAATTAGGTGATGTTTTTATAAAGTATGCTGATTTCTGCAAGTAATTCACTTACTTTTATGTTGTTTGTCCCTAAATTTTCTTGTTTTTTGCCCTCCAACCTATCAAGCACATATAATCACAAGATGAAACGATGATGCTCAAATTATGAAACAGCAGTATAGATCACTTCTATTGAGTATAAGAGTCCAGTGATGGACATTTCTTCAAAAGACACAAATTAATAAATTGGCAGCCGTAAAGTGGAATTTTACTGAGTGGTTCTATAACAAATATTGATTTCTTGAAGTGTTTCACACACTTTTACATCAATCAAGCCACATTTTCCCTTATCTCCACCATGCTCCCCACTATCTACCTCTATATTATTGTAGAATAATAAAAAAATATCCAAATCACACTCCACATGTGTTACTCTGCGCTCCATACAGTACAATACCACTGCAAAACAAAGTCAATGATATTTCATTGTTATCTACAAGATACCCTATAAGTGGTCCTTTTAACTTTTCATTTACATGTGATATGTTATTCATAATGCTTTGCAATGTGATTACCCTTTACTCTTCTTTCTTATCATACGACAATAAACAATCAATCAAAAGGGGAGGTACATAGATCTAAGAAAATGTGTGGTGAGAAAATATGAAAATGTGTGAAACATGTCTAAAAATCGTCAGAACCTGTTAAAACCTTACCTCACACACCCAACCAGCTGACAATTATATTTCATAGTTATCTTTAAAATGTGTCACTATCAAAGTCATGTTTGCATCCAGGTGTTGGGCAGTTTGTGTGTTTGTGTGCATTTAGACAATCTAATGCCATCTATCAACTAAATGCATTTCAGCATACATACTCCACCATTTGCCAGCATGCAGCAAACAATAACACTGGCAAATTTCAATTAAGACACTGACAATTACCATATACATTGGTTCAAGGCCAAGTTAGGTGAGGTTTTCATTGGGTCTGTTGATTCTACAAGTGTTTTGCCTCCTTTCAATTTAGGCAATCCTACATATCCCTAGATCCTAAAATTCCTCACCATCATTGACTTTTGTATTATGATAAGATATATAAAAGTAATATAAATCACCTGCTGGTCTAATCTTATTCACAATACAGAAAATGCTAAACATGCCGTCTATGGTCACACCAAATCTATTTCTGACTACTACTCATTTCATAATGCAATGGTGGCATACTGGAATGATATAAGACAATTGAAATAAGATTTAGAACATTTCTTTAATCATAAGATAATAATTAGTACATAAGCTATGAATGTCCAAGAAAATGTGGGGCTAAACAATATAAAAGTGGGTAAAACACAAACAGATATCTACAGAACCTATGAAAACATCACGTAGTCACCAAAATGTATGTGGCACTAGTAATATACCAACAATGAATTGCTCTGCAACTGAGGATGGCATGGCCATTTAGTCTGTCATTTATCTGTTGACATTCAGCTGCAGTAGCTATGCAATCATGGGTGTGACTGGTATATCTCAACCAGCATGTCAAACATAAAGGTATGTTTGGCTGCTCGAGAGATGAGGCATTCAAAGGTTCTATTGTTTCATTTACATTACCTACTTCCACATTAACTAACTCCACATCTTGGGACCCCCTAAACAAACTAATATAGCTTAGACACAGAAGTACAAAGAGATAAAAGCAAAATACAGAAGCAGTAACGCAATACACTGGTAATCATAGCCTTTACTATCCATAGACTACAACTTAAAATATCAATCATGTCAATATACTGAGTAAAGTATTTTGAGAGTTATACTGGGCAATCGTGCAAGTGCCAAATGCAAATCACACCATTTTGGATAGTTTGGCAGCAATAATCAAAATCTATGAAACCTTACCCTGCAGCTGCTAATGGCAGTAGAAAAATATCAACATTAAATCCATCTCCTGGTAATGCTGTGACCCATGATGAATTGTAATGAATTAAAAAGTATGGTTGTACATCACTAGAATGGAGAATGTGGCACATAACACCAAAGCACAAAAAAGCTATAAGCTGCTGTCATACACTGGGTCATTTCACCAAATGTACTGCAATTTTCCTCTAGTATTCAGACCTAAATTTTGGTGTTTTTGGCTACCAAACATTTTTCCCGATGAAAAGCTCAAGTTAACTCATGCATCACTAATGGGTTTGGCTTTTAAGTATTTATCTTCTCAAGTGCAAGATTTGGGGCATCATATTTTACTGAATAATATCAAATAACATAATCCTAATGGGGGTTACATTAATCAACAAAAATGTGGGGTTTAATCAATGTAAAAGTAGGTACTACAAGTAAAAAATCAAAAGAACCTAAACAATTCACTTAACTCCCCCCCCACCTACCCTAACAAGCAAAATTATTTTAAAAATACACCTAAGTTGAATTTGTCTACTGCATGGGATTGCATGGCCTCTCATTATGCCATGTTTGTTGACATGTGGCACTATTTGTGTAATGTTCAATCATGGGTATGATCAATGTACTTGTATTATATAGTATGTTATGTGAGCGAATATGGCCTTTCTTCTTCTCCTTCTGGCGCTACATCGCTAACGCGGGAAACGGCGATCAAATATGATATAAAAAAGATATCATATACCTGTCTTTCTCATTTGTTTTGATTAACTTCTCTATGTTTTTCCTGTTTTTCTTATAATGACTCCTTTCTTTATTCATGGCCTGGCTGCGATGAGACCTGTCCGTGATGATGACCTTTGAGACAAAAAAAGGTATTTTTTTGTGGTAGCATACTTGCTGACTGCTATGGACATTTGGTGAGGTTTAAATAGGTTCTGTTCATTTTTTAAAAGTGTTTTACTTTAATTTTTTCCAGATTTATCAAGCCTTCTTTACTGTTGCCTAATATAATAACAATCAATAAATCATAGTTATAAACAATGGTATGCAACTATTGCTGTACAATTTGAACAGTATACTAACATTGAAACACAATCTCTTTCATTATCCAGAGCTAATGGCCAAGTGCAGCTAAAACTGACTTTTGCCTAACTTTTAATTGAGAAAAATCAACTAATCGGCAAAATAGTCACTGCACTAACATAAACCACCTACAAAACCTTAAAGTCAGCATCAACTCTCCGCCAACATCTACTGGGTGAGGGTTCTTTTGGCAAATTCAGCCTAATTCCCCTCTTGTCCAAAAAAATACACCAACAAATCTGCTACAGAACATTTCCCCAATAACTCATGAAACAATTGCATGCAATTGTCATACGACATGAAGTTTACTGCTCACAGCTGACCTCTATCAGATGTTCCTCATCTCGTCCTGGAAGGTCCTGATGACGCACTTGTTCATTAACAGACGAAGCCGTAACTGCTTTATAAGCTACACATATGGCGTGTAAGGGGGTAAAATTTCACCTTTGCAACAAAATGTTATATAGTATGTTTCTGATCGATGGATGTGGACAATATCAGCTGATTGTTTATTCTCCCACAATGCATCAGGCAATGGGACTCCAGGCGTAATCTTATTACCTTGCATGACCTGTTTTTTTTGGTGAAACCTTCTACAAAATTTCATGATAGAAATTAAAGAACTATAACTAGGAATAAAAATCGACCAACATAATATCATGATAAGAAAGGTAGTGACGAGCCTATAATATTTATCTATTTATTTCTGTAACCCCCTTTCCTTACCTACTTTCTCTACCACAAAAAAATACCTTTTTTTATCTCAAAGGTCATCATCACGGACAGGTCTCATCGCAGCCAGGCCATGAATAAATAAAGGAGTCATTATAAGAAAAACAGGAAAAACATAGAGAGGTTAATCAAAACTGAAATGAGAAAGACAGGTATATGATATCTTTTTTATATCATATTTGATCGCCGTTTCCCGCTTTAGCGATGTAGCGCCAGAAGGAGAAGAAGAAAGGCCATATTCGCTCACATGACATACTATATAATAACATAATATAGATCGAATATGAATGGGAGAGACCTAACTTCAGTAGATGAAGAGAAAGACTTGAACATTACAGCATCAAAAAAATTTAGAGTTTTCAACTATGTTACTGAAATAATCAAAATGGCTAACAGGATGCTAGAAATAATGAGGAACTCATTCAAATATTTGTGGCCTGAAACGCTGTGAAGAGTACATTGCATAAAACTTATGCAAGCCCCCCCTCCCTGGATTTAGCCGTTCAGACTTTGTCTCCTTACTTAACAGGACGGATAGCAATATGACTGAAGTAATATGTTGTGCCACTAAATTAATCTCAAAACTAAGAAAAATTACAAATGAAGTGAGACTTAGAAGATGGATATATCAACATAGGAAAGTAGATGGTAAAGATGAGGTCCTCTTGAGACTTTTAAAGATTATTAGGGTGGAGCTGATTGACAAGACAAAATTCTTTGAAGAAAACCGGATTGATTTGAGAGGAGACGTGCATAAACTGCAAGATGCTCATTCATATGAATATTAAGAAGCATTCTTCTCACAGAGTGGTGAATGACTATAGAACCAGGTGTAATTCAGGAGGTCCTGCCATTTCAAAGACCAAGTGGGGGTTTTAGACTACGTACGTAGCTCAGACATTGTCAGACAATTTACGAAATGATAAGTTAAAATGAGGATTGTGATATACAAAGACAAGTAACCGTGGTGGGCAATATAGCATCAGTATGCGACTTTCGTCTGGTATTTTTCTACTGGTAAGTTTAATGTGTCAAGGGGAAAAAAAATTATGCCCAGAAAGCGAAATCACCAATCCTTACTAAAAAGAAAAAAAAAATCTGGGCCACATTTTTCTGTTGTGCTGATAGTGTTTTCAGAATTCAGCAATAGTTACCGGTCATGATTTTATGGAGTGTATTTTATTGAAATATATTAAATAAGGTGATAGTACAGATGGCTCTGTACATCAGGAAATATTTGGGGTCAGTGTAAAAATGGGTGAACGAAAAATCAAGAGAGCCTATGAAAACCTCACTTACTGTCCTCAGCAGTCAACAAGAGTTTTAATGTTTAATATTCGTGTTACAATATACTGATCATAACCATGACTGAGCACCATACAAATACTCCCAGACAGGAACGAACATGACATGGTAAGAGACCATATAATCCCCAGCGACAGACAAATTCAATATTGGTGAATTTCTAGAATCATTTTGCCAGTTCAGGAAGGTTTGAGTATTTTTTTTTTGTTTGTTGATATTTTCCCTGATATCTACTTGTACCATGATCAAACCCCCATTTTTCCTTGATAAACATAAGCCTCACTGGTACTGGCTTATCTAGTATGACTCCTTAAGATATAATGCTCCAGATCATGCTCTGCAACTCTTATTGTATCCTCAAAAGTACTACACTAGCATAGCACAAGATAATTACTTGATTGCCAGAGCCAATAGCAATGTAGAGGGAAATGAGTTTTTCCCCAAGGAAAATGTATGGTAGCCCAAAACACCAAAATACATATCTCTGAATACCAGAGGAGTATTCCAGTACAGTTGACAAAATGACTTAGCTAATGAATTTTTGATGTATATTAACAGTTCATAACTTTTCTGCATGTGATTTTAATTATGTCACATTCTCCATTCCAGTAATGTAGTGCAATACTTTTTAATTCATGAAGATTCTCCATGGGTGAGAGCATCATCAGCAGATGGATTTAATATTGATATTTTTCTTCTGTCATTTTTGGCTGTAAGGAAAGCTTTTCATAGATTTTGATTACTTTTGCTAAATTATCTAAAATGGTGTGATGAGCACTTGGCATGATTACCCAGTATAATTTTCAAAATACACAAGAATACTGACATGATTACTAATTTAGGTACTAAATTATATATACTATGGGGGACGATTGCTGGTGTATTTCCTCAATGCTGTATTCTGCTTGTATCTATTTGTATTTCTATATTAAAGCTATATTAAATGTGTTTAGTGTAACCCACAATATAGGGTTAGTGAATGTGGAAATAAGTAATACACTGTCTGTCTCTTTATATATATCCCAGATGCTTGTTCCCTTCAGGAATGCCCTCAAGGGGGTGTCTGTGGTGTAAGTCTCCATCCATAACTGGTAAACTCCAGTGCCACTTCCTAGCCTATGGTGCCTCACCCTGAACAGACCACTGGCAGAGGGCTACTGTAACACACAGTTTTTAGAGGCTCCTACCTAATGTTCCTGCCAACTACTTGTACCTAATGTGTCTACCTAATGTTCTTGCCTAATTTTCCAGCCAACTACTACCTGTTACTCCCATACAAAGTTTGTACACTAGTAAAAAATCTACAGAACTGTTGAAAACTTGCCAAACTTCTCCAGCAGCTAAGCTGTATTTCAATATGTAATGTTTTAGTTGAATCTACCGGTCACATCCATGATTGCAGTACAGTGCTACTGCAGATGAATGTCAGGAAACAGATGGCAGACCTAGTGGCCATGCGACCCCCATTGCAGAATGATTCAGTGTTGATGTATTAATACTGTATTACTATATACATTTTTGGGGACTAGATGAGGTTTTCATAGGTTTCGTTGACTTTTATTAGTGTTTCAACCACTTTTACAATATTCAGCACCTCATTTTTTCTGGACATTCATGGCTATTATTCCTTCTTGTATCTCATTCTCCCTCCAGTATGCTACTATTGCAAAATGAAATTAGAAGTATTCCAAAGTACATTTGATATGTTCTTAAACTGCATGTTTACATTTTGCTGCATTGGAAACAGAATTAGACCTGGAGGAGGTTTATATATAACTTTTATATATCTTTTGATAATTCAAAAGTCAATGGTAGGGAGGAATCTGAAGATCTGGGAACATGTGGGATTGCTTGATATGAAAGGAGGCAAAATACTTGCAGAAACCAAGAAACCCAATGAAAACCTAACCTAACTTGGCCTTGAAGTATTATATACCTGAATTTTCAAGTTTTAATTGAAATTTGCAATGATATTGTTTGTGTCATACTGCCACATGCAATGCATTTAATCACCAGATGGTATTGGTTTGTCTGCAAATACACAATAACACAAAAATTGCCCAATTCTTAGATGTAAACATAAGACTTTAATAATTCCACATTTTTAAAATATCTATGAAAAGTAAATGTGTCATCAGGTAAGGTGTATGAGGTAAGGGTTTTACAGGTTCTGATGATTTTTAGACATGTTTCACACATCATATTTTCTTACCCCACATTTTCTTAGATCTGTTTGTTTCTCCTTATTAGTTGATTATTGTCATATGATAAGAAAGAAAAGTAAAGGTTAATCATGCTGCAAAAAGTTATGATAATATCCCACAGCTATGTCATTAATTATCAGTACCAGTAGAGGGGTATCTTGTAACTAATGAAATATCATTGCTTTAGTTTGGCAGTGGTACTGTACTGTATGGAGATCACAGTATGACTGGTGGAATGTAATTTGGACATTTTTTTATTATTATTCAGTAATACAAGAGTAGATAGTGGGAAGCACAATGGAGATCAGGGAAATTATATATTCATTTATGTAAAAGTATGTGAAGCACTTCTAGAAAGCAATATAAGTTATGAAAACCACCAAGTAAAATTCCATTTTAGTACTGCCTACCTATTAATCTGTGTATTTTGAAGAAACATGCATCACTGGACTCTTACATTCAGTAAAGGTGATCTATATTACTGTTGCATGATTTGAACATTATACTTTTATCTTATGAAAATACATACCTCATAGGTTGGAGGACAAAAAACTCTAGGAAAAATGTAGTGTTAATCAATACAACAAGAGGTGAAACACTTGCTGAATCAATAGAACCCAGGACAGCCTCACTGAAATATACTTTGCGACTGAGAGTTACTTTGCTTTTTATGTTCATGGTGTAACTTCACTAACACAAGAAATGTCAAACAAATATGAAAAAAATACATATATAAGTGCTACTGGGCCATGCTTGCTTGAGGTTACACTGTGAGTAGAAAGTCACCTTCTTCATTTGATGAGACGGTTTCACTGGGAATGCAGTCTTGTCAAAGAACTTCTCCCTCTAAAGAATTCTGCATTGCCCTTCTACTGGAAATAGCACAGCTTTGGGCTACAGAAGCCTTTAGAGAGGTCATGGGTAACTCCAGGACTCTTTCATAGAAACTGGTCCTGGGGTATATATAAATAAATTAATATATATACATAGCTTTTTCTTTACAGTGTAACCTCAAGCAGTTTATAACCCCAGGTCCCCCCTATCCAGGGCTACTGCAGCTCTAAGGCTGCACTACATTCAGTAGCAATGACAAGGATGAACTCCATTGAAGTGAGAAGATCTTTGACAAGACTGCACTCTCATTTATCAAATTAAAATGACACAGCCAGGTGCATGCTTTAGGCCCAAGGTTTGTTGCCGAAACACATGCAGACAGCTCATGAGAGCAGTGCTACTGTCAGCAGAAAAAGTATTATTTTAAGATGAGCACTTATTCTCTGACATACTGTATTGACAGAAATGATATTAACTGATTTTTGTAAAATAAATTCCAACATGTATATATATATATGGGATACAGTTGTCTTACGCACTCAGGTTTAGGCATAATACTGAAGAGAGAAAAAGAATATTAGTTTTGTTAATCTAGGAAAAACAAAACAAATCAAACTAAGCTAATCAAAATCAATATCACAAAATAGAGATATTTTCTTTAGGATGGTTTCATTACATTGCAGGAAAGAATTGATAGCAGGATGTATGAATCAAAAGGTACAGATTTTGAGTCAACTTCCAGACAGCCACTTATCTCTCATCAGTCCTTTTCAGTCTAAGAATGTTTACGTTCAGCCATCAGAAGAACCTTCACTAGGAGTTAAACCATTCTCTCAACCAAACAGCATCTGACCACTTCTCCATCTGAAGAGCTTTTACCCACATCATCAGAACAACTCCCAATTGCTATAGCCATAGGACAACCTTTGTCATCTAAACAAAGTTCATCCATATCCATAATACCCATCACTTCATCTTCAGAACAGTCTATACCAACGGATGAGCCTCAATCTTCTTAGCAATCGCCACCCTTAGAACAATTCCTCCAACAGGACAACCTCCACCTCAGCATGAGGATATCAGTCCAGGCAACGATTCAAAGAACCGAAATAATGCTCAGAATTTACCCAATAATAACAACAACGCTGGCCTTGCTAATGTGAGACAATGCCTTTTTTCAAGGCTTTTTTTTTTTAAGGTTGGTTATTGCTTATGCTTGTGCCTTTCCACAGCCTATGAGAAGACTCACTAAATTTCGTCTTCTCCTCAAGGTAAAAAATATGTATTTAAACACACACACACACATATTTATAAATATATATATATATATATATATATATATATATATATATATATTTTTTTTTTTTTTTTTTT
>JAYMFT010245399.1:0-10987 GCA_038088735.1 Panulirus argus
ACAACTGACTCACTTCCCAGGCCCTCTCATCCCCAACAGACTGCATACTTGCCCCTCTCTCCAACACTCTTGCATTTTCCTCCCTAACCACCCCATCCATAAACAACTTAAACAACCATGTGGACATCACACACCCCTGACGCAGAGCGACCTTCACTAGCAACTAGTTACTTACTAACGTGGGAAATGGCAATGAAGTACAATAATCATAACAAAAATAGTATCTTAGCTACATTTTTCATTTCAACTATGTCATCCACTCACATTCATATTGGGTCTACCTAAAAGGAGAGAAAAATAAAAGGAAAAGATGTTGATTCACCATAGTTGGGATCACTCCTTTGTCTGATCTGAACCTGGAAAGCTTCCCCTCCCCGTCGATGCTTAAACTCAAAACATCTGGCACAAACAGAATATTTAATTCATATACTACTCAGGGGCACGTTCATACTTTACTGGTCCCTTACTAATACATAATAAGCTTCCTGAGCTGTAGATCCTCCAAAATCTTGAAAGAAACAGAGATCACTGCCTGGACCAATGCTCTGATGAGAGGTCTGTAATTTTTTTACTTATTTGCACTGTATGGGGAGAGAGCTTACACTCATGTGGCCCTATCTCTTCAACATGCTCTACTATCATGCAACTTCTTATATCTAAGTAAGCTGTCTGCATTAACCATTCTTTTCAATTCATCCACAATTCATACTATAAAAGTATTGCTTTACATCTTTCTCAGCAAATTTCTTGCTTAGTTTCATGTTATGTCCTCTGGTTGCTCTATTCCTACATCTCTCAAAAAACAGTTCAATGTCCACTTCTCTGATGCTTCATAAACCTTAAGGTTGTGATCAGGTCATCCCTTACTTTTCTCAGTTCCAAAGTGAGCATATTTACAGCTTCAGGCCTTTCTCTGGAGATCAGCTCTCATAAATCTAATACCATCTTTGTTTCCTTCTTCTGGGCTTTCTCCATTAGCTTTATATGCTTCTTTAGGTTCCATGACCAAACCTGAGAAGAATATTCTTGTTCTGGCCTTATGTTGGGCATGATCAGCATGCTGAATATATGCTTATCCATATCCTTGAAAGCTTTTCTAATCTTTGCCAGCAGACAGTTTGTCTCCTTTACTATTCTTCTAAAATGGGACTCTGGCGACAGGTTGGGGACTATCTTGGTTCCCAAATCCTTCTCACACACAGTATTCTGAAAATTATCTCCAGCTAGATAATTATGCTGATGTCCTTCTTTCACTTTTCCCCATCCTACTTTACATTTGCTTGAGATGAACTTCAACCACTTCCAAACCAACTTTGGAGTCTAAGTCCCCTTATAAGCTGATGTAATCCTTCTTGTTTTTAATTTTCTTGATGAATTCTGCATCATCTGCAACTACATTCATATATGAGTCCATACCTTTAGGCAAGTCATCCACACAAATCAAAAAGGGAAATGGTGCCAGAAGAGACACTTGTGGCACTCTGCTGATCACCTTAATTAATTTGGAGAATGATCCTCCATGTCCTCCATTCACTACATCTGATATAATCTATCCATCAAAGGGGTTTCCCCTCATATTTCCTGCCAGGTGATTTACCTTCTCAATCAGCTCCCATACAATACTTCAGGCTGTATGTGAGAAATTAAGTATTTGTAATCAACTATTTTTGCTGTATGGGGAGGGAGCTTTACATTCTTGAGAGCCCCACCTCTTGTACGTCCTCTGTTATAATACAAACCTTAATTTCTTTCATGGTGATTTACATGGCACAGGCAAACAATATACCCAAATCAAGGCCACTTCAGGTGAAAAAACATTTAAGAGGAAAAAATTAGAAATTAATCCGTGCTCTACAAGTGTTTGTTGATTTGATTTAATTTGAATTCATGTATGCTGTCTGCATTAACCACATCACCAGTCATTCTAATTCATTCATTTATCACTCTTACAGTATAACAGCACTTCTCTAAATTTTTGAACATTGTATAAATATATACCATGTCTTTACATATGTATGCATACACACAAACCCCAGACTGAGCCAGGTATGTAACTCCCTATTTATACATTATGGGGAGGATGTTTTACATATGTAAGGCACCATCTTGTAAACATTCTCTATTAACATACAACTCCTTTAATTTATGTAAGCTGTCTGCATCAACCATGTGTCCAGTCATTTCATTTCATTATCCACCATTCTTATACTATATACATACTTCTTTACATCTTTATTAACAAGTTTCTAGCGTACTTTCTTGTTACATCTTCTGGTTGTTCTATCCATACATCTCTCAAAGAACTGTTTAATGTCTACATCATCAATCTGTTTTAAAAACTTACAGGTTGTAATCGGGTCATCCCTCACTCTTCACTCTCTCAAGGTTGCCAAGTTTAAAACCCTTAGCCTTTCCCTGTCAATTTGCTCTCATAATTCTGGTACCACCTTTGTCATCCCCCTTTGGACCATTTCTATTAGCTCTTTGTGCTTCTTTAGGTGCAGTGACCAAACCTAACTGCATTCTTGTTTTGGCCTTACGTTGGAAATGAACAGCATGCAAAATAATTCTTGATCGATATACTTCAGAGCTATTCTGATATTTGCCAGACAACAGTTTGTGTCCTTTACTATTCTCTTAATGTGGAACTCTGATGATAGGGATGATGATGAATCCCAAGTCCTTCTCATATACAGAATCTTTAAACTTATCACCAGCAAGATAATAATAATATTGTGGCATTCTTTCACTTTGTCCCAACCTCATTACTCTACATTTGCTTGGGTTGAATTTCATTAGTCATATATCATGTCAACTTTGGAGTGAGTTTAAGTCCCCTTGTAAGCCGATACAATCATCCTCACTTTTTACTTCCTTGATGACTATGCATCATCTACAAACATATTCAGGTAAGAGTCCATACCTTCAGGAAATTCATTCACATAAATCAAGAACAGTAATGGATCCAAAACAGAACCCTGGAACACTCAACTTGTGATCTACACCCAGTTTGCAAAAAATCTCCTCTGGCATGCATCCTTTGTTCCCATCCACTAAAATAATCTATCCATCAGAGAAGTCTTCCCCTTATTCCAGCCTGATAATCCAGTTTTCTTTTTAATCATCCTTCCATATGCTACTGTGTAAAATACTATGTGGCAGTCAAGACATAAACAATCCACTGAGCCTTCTCTTTTGTCCAAAACAAAGCTCACTAACTCACAGAAATCTGAGAGGTTCATTACACATTATCACCTTTTCCTAAATCCATGTTGTGTGTGTGTGTGTGTGTGTGTGTGTGTGTGTGTGTGCGTGTGTGTGTGTGTGTATTTATGTGCACATGCTGGTATCATTACCTATGTTTTCTGTACAGGAAGGGAGATTGATACTTGTGGGGCCATATCTCTTCAACATTGTCTGCTAACGAGCAACTTGTTAAATCTATGTAAGCTCTCTGCATTAACCACGTCCTCAGTCATCTTATTCCATTCATGCTACACTCTTACACCATGAATGTTCTTTACATCTTTTTAACAAGTTTTTAGCTTAATTTCATGTCATGCATTCTAGATCTACATGTCTCTAATAACTGTTCATTGTCTATATTAATGACTGGTTTTAAAAACTTACACGATTATGATCAGTTCACCCCTCGCTCTTCTCCCTTCGAAGGCAGGCAAATTTAAACCCTTAAGCCTTTCCATGTGACTCAACTCTCTCAATTCTGATAATCTTTGTAACTCTCCTCTGAACTTTCTCTATTAACTCTTTATGCTTCCTTAGGTGCAGTGACCAAAATTGGGAAGAAGAATTTAGTTTCAGATATGAAATGCTTACTAAATATTTCCTTATCCATATACTTGAAAACTATTCTAATATTTGCCAGCAAAAATTTTTTCCTTAACAATTTTCCTCATCTGGGAATCAGGTGACAGGTGCAGGATGATGTCAACTCCCAAGTCCTGAGAACATAAAGGAATCAGCAGCTTTCTCCTGCAAGACAACCAAGTCCTGAGAATACAAAGGAATCTGAAGCTTCTCCAGCAAGATAATAATCATATTGAACCCTTCCTACACTTTGTCCAATCCTCACAGCTTTAAATTAGTTAAGGCTGAGTTTCTTCATCCACCCATCAGACCAACTCTGAAGTCTGTTTAGGTCCTCATCCTCTTTAAGTTGCTGCAATCTTCCTCACTTTCCACTTCCCACTTGAATTTAGCATCAACTGCAAACATATTCTGGTAAAAGTCCATCCCATCAAGCAAGTCATTTACATAAAACAAAAAGAGTAATAGTCCTAAGACATAACTCTAGCATTTCACTGGTCACCTTGACTCATCTGCAGAAAGCTTCTCTGACTGTGTCCTCATTTACCTTCAACTGAGATATATCCATTAAAGGGATTCCCCCTTACTCTAGCCTGGTGATTCAGCTTTGTAATCAGCTCCCATGCAGTTCACTGTCAAATGCTTTCTGGCAGTCCAGGCACAAACAATCCACCCAATCTTCCCTTTTGTCTACGGTGAAACTCACTCTCTTAAAACTCTAAAAGGTTCAATATGTGACCCTCTCTCCCTAAAACTGGGCTGTCTCTTACTCAGATAATTTCTCATTTGTAAAAAGTCATCCACTTGCTTCACAATAATTTCTTCCAGAACCTTACATACCATAATTGTTAATGGACCTGGTATGTAGTTCACAACTCTTCCCAATCTTCAGTTTTATATAAAGGTATAATGTTTGCCCTTTTCCATTCCTTCAGCACTTTGCCTCTCTCCAGTGACACCATGAAAGGTAAACTAAATGGTGTATCTACTTCTGAAATCACACCGCTCCTCCCCAGTCTGATGCACTGCACATGCCTTCACTCTCTCAATCACTTCCCACCAATACAATTTTTCAAGTACAATCAACAAACTTATACCTCTGTAGTTTGAACACTCACCTTTATCCTCCTTGGCTTTATACAATGGCACTAAACATGCATTCCACCAATCCTCAGAAATGTCACCATGATTCATACATCCACTGAAAATCCTAACTAGACAATCAACAAAATAGTCAACCCTTTTCTTAACAAATTCGACAGCAGTACCATCTTCTTCAGCCGCCTTGCCATATTTCATACTTTGCAATGCTTTCGTCACTTCTTCTGTTTTCGCTAAACCACTCTCCATGACTCTCACTTCGCATACCACTCTGACCCAAACACCCTACATCTGCCACCCTATCATCCCAAACACCCTACATCTGCCACCCTATCATCAAACACATTCAACAGTCCTTCAAAATACTTACTCTGTCTCCTCACTTTATTACTACCTGTTACCACTTCCCCTTTTGCTCCCTTCATCAATGTTCCTATTTGTTCTTTTGTTTTTAACACACTATGAACTTCATTCCAAAACATGTTATTCTCCCTACAGTTTACTGATAATCACTTACCCCAACTCTCATTTGCCCACTTTTTCAACCCCTGCACTGTCTTATTGACCTTCTGCCACTTTCTCTTATACATCTCCCTATCATCTGCACTCCTTCCCTTTAAGTACCATCCATACCATCCAAATGCCTCCCTTTTCTCTTTCAAAAGCAACTTCACCTCTTCATCCACCACTCATTAACCTTTCTAATATGCCCACCTTCAACCTTTTGCATGCTACATGCATCTCTCGCATATGCTAATACTACTTCCCTAAATAATTTCCGTTCCTCATGCACTCACCTTACTTCCGTTATTCTCACCATTTGCCATTCTACACTCAATCACTCCTGATATTTCTTCATACAAATCTCTTTTCCATGCTCATTTACTTTCACTACTGTCTCTCGCCAATATTGTTTCCTCTCTTCCTAAAACCTCTAGAAACCTTCATTCTTGCCTACAAAAGACAGCGATCAGATATCCCACCAGCTTCCCTTCTCAGTACACTTACATCCTAAAGTCCGTCTTTCACACGCCTATCAATTAACATGTAATCCGATAATGCGTGCTGACCATCTTTCCTACTCAAATGCATATACTTGTGTATGTCCTTTTTATACCAAGCATATCCAATCAACAGTCCTTTTACAGCACACAAATCCACGAGCTGTTCACTATTTCCATTTATAATACTGAATACCCAATGCTCCCAAATTATACCCTTCACTGCCACATCACTTATACCTGGTCTCTTGCATCAAAACTGCCAACACACTCATTCAGCTGTTCCCAAAACACTTGCATCTTACAATCATTCTTATCATGGCCAAGCGTATCAGCACTAATAATTACCCATCTCTCTCCAACCACTTTCATTTTTATCCACATCAATTTACAACTCACTTCCTTACACTCTTTTACTATAAAAGAACTTCTCTACATCTTTTTTAACAAGTTTCTTGTTTGCTTGCATGTTATATCCTCTGGTTGCTCTACCTCTACATCACTCAAAGAACTATTCAGTGTCCAACTTACCCTTTAGTGCAGAGAGGGAGTGACACACTCATGGGGCCCCATCTCTTGAACATTCTCTATGATACTACAACTTCTTTAATCTATATATGCTAGCAGCATTTACTGTGTCCTCAGTCATTCTTTTCCATTTATCCACCACTCTTATACCATAAAAGTACTTCTTTACATAATGTTAACAAGTTTCTTGCTTAATTTCAAGCTGTGTACAGCTGTTCCCTGCAGCATAGCTCTCTTTACTTCTGGTGCCATCTTTGTTCTCCTTCACTGCATTTGTGTTATTTTTTTTCACTATCTAACTTTTACTATACATCAAGTTAATTGGTATAAACTTCCTGTACATAAGTTAGATCCAACTTTGTGTACTGGCAATACATGTGCCATTCTGCAAAGACTTACAACTCTACTTTTGTCTAATTTTGCTTCAACATTAACATTAGAAAGAGTATGTACCTACCTGTGAGTACCTATGATGATAATGTTTCTGTGGAAGGACTAGCATGTCCTGAGAGAAAGGGTTACTAAACTTTATTTTTATAGTAATGGGTTAAATAATAGACCTCCACACTTTTGGCTTACGTAACTACAGAACCTTCTTATAAATGAAAAATAATATTTATAAAAACTACATAACATATGTATTTAATAATTCACAAATTTATATACATCCTTGAACCTTACCGGATAAGTTTCTATAGGTTTGGTCTCCATGTGCAGATCCCATACTTTAACTGAAAGATAGTCTCGTGAAATCATGTAGCGACCACTATTTGAAAACTTTACATCACTAATGGAAGATATGATTTCACTGAAGAAGCTACGATTTGTGGGATCTTCTGGTTCCTCAAACACTGAAAAAAAAAAAAAGGAACTGATTATTCAACTATAGAGAAGACAGTTTTCATGTAAATACTTGATTCAGAAACATGAAATTTACATTTGATGGAATATAAATAATATAAAAATGGAGCTTTAATAAAAGATATGTTAAGACAGACTGAAGGTTATATTTGCTATATCCAGTTAGCTGCAGCACAATACATTAAAGGCAAGTGCTGCAAGTCACATCACGTCAATTTTTCCAATGAAGACGAAGGTCTTTAAGTATGAAAAGAAACATTACTCTACCAAAGGTTAAGTCCTAGGAGCATATGAACAGCATTTGTCAACTGAAATGGGGGTAAAAATTTACCTGAACTTCACCCTCCTACATCAAACATGATATCTATGAGGCCAGCTAAACCTCATTCACAGAGGCCCTAAAAACCATACAGCAAACCACTCTGGCCTAAAACTTCACTGGTGATAAGATCAGGGGGTACTTCCTTGTCAACAATCCTTTTCACTCACTACTGTGCAGAGGCAGTATCGTAACCTATGAGGTTAAGAGGTACTGCTACTATGGTATGGGCTAAAAACTGGGAAGAAGTTTGAATTTCAGTGCCCCAAGGGGAAACACTAGTTTTCTGGAGTGTCCAAGTATCATTCCACCTTCTTGTGGTAACCTTGTTCCTACACCTTTGAGGATGGAACAGAAGGGGGAAACATTGCCTAACTCCATCAGGGAATTAGTAGTAATATTTTTCTCTAAATACAAACACTTGAGGTGTTCTGGGGTTTATTTTTTTGGACAATTTGGGAGCTCTGCTGCCTCTGGCAAACACTGTGCTTTAGTAGCACTCTGCCAGTGGCTGACAAGAGTGAGGCACAAAAGTCTAAGAAGCAACAATGGAGACTTACAGTTATGCCAGTCAGTAAAAGACAAGCATTGTGGGTGATGGCACTGAATATAAATGGGATGACTGGTGAGAGCGAAAGGAGGAAGCTTGTGGGAGAGAGAGAGAGAGAGAGAGAGAGAGAGAGAGAGAGAGAGTCAGTCTGGATGAGCAGGGAAATAGGGAAACCCATATCCTTGGGCATGGTGTATGGAGTGAAAATGGAAATCATGAATGTAAGTTATGGGTGGGGGTGGGAGGAGGAGTGAGTATGGATAGGAATGAGAGACAATTATCAGGAAAGAGTGAAAGAAGGATGTGCAATTGAGCTGTAACCAAGTGTGGAAGGATGTTACAGACTATGGAAGTGGAAGTGAGTCATAAGGTGGGGGTTGGGGACGAAGGTTCTGGGAGCGATGAAGAATGTGTGGAAAGAGAGAACGTTATCTTGGAGAGCAAAAATGGGTATGTTTGAAGGATAGAGTTGTGCAGAGGAGGGTGGATGTGTTGGAAATGTTTGAGGCCATTATGTGGCATGAGGTGGTTTGATCGAGTAAGTAATAAAAAGGTAAGAGAGATGTGTGGAAATAAAAAGTGTGGAAAAGAGAGCAGAAGAGGGTGTATTGAAATGGTTTGGACGTATGGAGAGAATGAGTGTGGAAAGGTTGAAAAACATGATATATGTGTCAGAGGTGGAGGGATCAAGAACCCGAAGACTAAACTGGACATGGGAGGATGGAGTGAAAAAGATTTTGAGTGATCGGGACCTGAACATGCAGGAGGGTGAAGGCGTGCACGAAATGGAATGAACTGGAACGGTGTGGTATAATGGGGTCATTGGACTGAAACAGCATGTGCAATGCTCGGAGTAAACCATGGAAGGGTCTATGGTGCCTGGATGTGGATAGGGAGCTGTGGTTTCGGTGCATTACACATAACAGCAAGAATATGAGTGTGAGTAGATGTGGCCTTTCTTCGTCTGTTTCCTGGCGCTACCTCGCTGACGCAGGGGTTAGCGATGGGGTGTGGGGGAAGAGAAGAGAATGTATATGTCATGTTTTATGTTTTCCTTCATGCATCTGTGCTGTTTCCTGTGGGGCGGGGTGGCGTCGAGAATGGATGAAGGCGAGCAAGTATGAATATGTACATATGTATACATGTATATGTTTGTGTATGTATATGTATGTATGTATATATGTATACATATATACTGTATATATGTGCATGTTTGTGGATATTTCTTTCTTCATCTATTTCCTAGCGCTACCTCGCTAACGCAGGAAACGGCGATCATATGAAAAAAAAAAACAATTATACTTCTAGAGAGAAAAGAATATACGACATACGGACATTACACAAACACTACACGCATAGAAAGGCGTCAGCAAAGTTATTCCAGTTAGGGAACACAATGAAAGACACTAATTACTGATAAAGAGAATGTTACGAATGTTGGAGTTTATAACGTAACAGACAATTGACCTACATTAATCTGAATCCCTTGATCACGAACCTCATAGGACAAGAAAAATGCCAAGCCATCGTATCCAAAGGGTTGCACCGTCGTGCTCAAGGGACGTATGGTGTTCATGGGATTAAACAAGTAACGTTGGGCTGTTTACTTTGCCTAGGGTTTACACTTGTGTAAACCTACAACAGGGTTCTTGTTACAGCTGTGTTTACATTATATAACAGCAGCAGCAGCCAGCTCTCCTTATGGAAACATGTGAGGAAGCGCCCCACATATGGGTCGACGAGCCACGTCAAGGGGAAATCCCCTTGACACCGTACCCGCTGAAATGTCTCCCTCATCACTCTACCTGTGTTGTGCCTTCTTCCTTATAACCCCCACTTGTATTGTGATTTTCTAGGAGACCCCACCTGCACTATGGTGTCTCATGACTACGTACGACGTGGCGTCACCCACATAACTCTACCTGTGTTGCTAACCTTGGTCGTGATCCAAATACAATCTTCTTCAGCACCCAGAAGATCGCCACCAGTAATACGATGGTCTGAAGATTGTCTGAGGTCCACGACGACGGGGACATGGCTCCCTCACCCACGTCGCCCTGGCCCAGGTCCTCCGCTTCATCAACCACGTTCGTGTGACTCTCGTTCTGATCATCCATGTCGGTTTAGACTTCCTCCTTGTACAATACCAGGGAGTAATTACGTTAGGTTGTGATTCACTCTGGGTGTAACTACAGGTCGAAAAAGATGGAGAGACACTAGGAGATCCTCTCCCCACGACGACCACAACGCTAGTGAGAGCGATCAAATATACCACTGGCAAGGGTTTCCGCATACCGTGGCCTTGATCTCGCTGCCACTAACAAACATCGCTAAGCCTTTTATCTTGCCTACCTCTGAAGGACAGAGACATTAATTTTTTTTTTTGTTACTCTTAGCAACAAGCAGCACTTTTCAACCAAAAAGTGATGAAAATTGCCTGAGGCCTGACCCATAAAGGCTAGGTCAACCATAAACGTCAGTGGTTTGTAGTGTGCAGCGTGTATGTAAATAACGGTAAATCTTTTTTATGTTGAAGGCTCCAGTCACGGACAGAAGCCCACATCAAGGCCTGGTCCTAATGGAGATATAGAGAGAATTAAGAAACGGGAAAACAAAAGACAGGGAAAGCATTTGCGAATTTTTGAGAAAGTGAAAGACGTGTGTTTTGAAATGAGCCACGTCATAGTTTATGGGAAAGACATGAGAAGGTAAAGACTTTCAAAGCTTCGACGTGTAGGGAAAGAAGCAGTTGTCAAAACGGCACACCCTTGAGTTGCCGATGGCCACACAATAATCATG
>JAYMFT010245410.1:0-24698 GCA_038088735.1 Panulirus argus
CCGATCTTGTGTGTGTGTGTGACTCTCTCTCTCTCTTTCTCTCTCTCTCTCTCTCTCTCTCTCTCTCTGTTTGTCTGTCTGCCTGTCTGTCTATCTATCTGACTGATGCGCTGTCTTTGGTAATACAAAAGAGAAGGATAGATATTCTTTATATTGTTCATCAGTTCACTTTCTTAACTTTACTGTCATCAAATTATTAGCTTTTCTGTATTTCACATGACATGTCTCATACATATATGAGACACAGTATTCCTCTACCTATTTTCTTTTCTCATTTCTCTCATTTTCTAAACCACTTCAACCATTTCCTTTGTCTATGTTCAGTGTCAGTCCTCTAACCTCTTTCTCACATCACTCTCCCACTCTATCTCTTTCTGTGTATCGATACCAGATTAGTGTATTCTTAACACATCCATAAACAACACCACACTGTCTTCCGCTCCAGAATTACTCTAGCTGGTAAAGGATGTTGAATATGATTATTAAAATGTTTAAATGAGACAACTGATCTACTACGATTTGTGGTTCTCATGGAATACAAAGTCAGACAATACAGGTATACTCCTCTGCTGCAGCCACTTCAGAAGCGACGACAAACGGAGTAGCTGCAGTAGTGGGGTCGTGACGCAGGTGATGACCCAGGTGGTAAGAGATGATGTTTTCAGTCTTGTGAGTGTTGTAGGTCTCTCAGCTCCGGTGTCACCCGGATGGAATTATCTTCCCTCTTGTGATGTGGGGGTTTAAGCTGGCCTTTGCTGTATATAACAGTAGATTAGAAACTCAGTACTAAAGAAGATCGGCATGCTATAGTTTCCCTTCTCTCTTTTGATGTTGTGGCCTCCAGTTTATGAAAGTCTTCATCGAGACCACACCTAATAAGAAATAAACAAATGGAGTTAAAGATAGAGAATAGTTATGAATGAAAAGATGAAAACAATATCAAAGAGCATTGGAGGAAGTTCAAATCCTGCGGTATAGTAAGGAGCAGATCGAAGCTTTTAGAAAAGATATCCATAATAGTGTAGGGCATGAAGCAGGAGTTACCAGGGGTTACCCATCCCTATTTTCAGTTACCAAAGGTCACATAAATCATGTGACACGGTGTCTCTCCAAGTATTGTGCTGTCTAGCCAATGGCGACGGGTAGAGGGAAAAGGAGTTTTGTTCTCGAGTGCAGACACCATAATAACGTCTACAGAAGTAGGAAAGATAACCAGATTTGTAACAAAGGATGAACGGGTCAAGATTTGCTGCCAGAATGAAGCTGTAGGAAAGTCGGATTGCTTTACACCCGACTCTGCTAACTAAACGTGTAAAGCTAGAACTCCCCACACGTAAAAGCAATGTTCCATAGAAAAACAAATTAGCTGTTTTAAACAATCGTTATAAATCATATCAAAAGGAGAATTATCGATGCTGGAAGTAGGTACAACAATTTTGTAGTCTAGGGTTTCCAGGATTTACCAGATGAAACTGTGGTAATAAATGTTATTATTGTGGTGACTGGCGGAACTATGTTGCCATGAAAGCATGGGCGAGATAAGAGGAACGATAAAAAGAGTTAGGAAAGAAACTGGGTTGTAAAGGCCTTAATCTTACCCAGGTTCCCGCTGCCCCGTTGGGAAATCTTGTCCTATTCTCAGTTTATACAGGTATTCAGAGATTAAAGAGAATTGAAAGTGGAGGAATGCAATGCTGATCCTTTAACGTATGAGTACATTTGGTCATTTGTCGAAGAAAAGAAAGAAATAATATAAAGAAAGAGACAAGAGAAAACCCTGAATGACACCATTGTTAATACTTAAGGACAAAGAGGTTGATTCATCAGCAGTCAGAGACATTGACCTTCCAGAAAGGAAGTTACATATATGAAAACTAGGGGGGGGCGAAAGAGAGAAACTTAGAGATTCGATCTCGATGCCACATCTTGTCAAAGTGTGTAGCTATATGAGGTACTACATCACATGATTCCGCAAATTCTTTTAGTGAGGATAACCAGACATTACTAATACACGAAAGAATATCACCGATGGATATCACCTTATGAAAGCTTCGCTGATTAGCAGAGAGAAGTTTGTGACACACAACATGCTTAAGCAACTGATTCGAAGACTTGGAGATAGAGGGACATAGAGCAATAGACACTGAAAATGATGGTATTACGCTGTGTATCATACTGAGGGACACTCGACTGTTGACCTCATTAATGAGGGTATTCTGGAGGTTTGTTTTGTGTTGTAATTTTGACAGTAAAGGTCTTCCAGAATAGTTAAAACTTTTATCTGCGAAGACAGCGGTAAGTTTCGCTAATGTAAAACGGTGACACATTGAGATATAAACCTTTAATTTCCAACAAGATATTAATTAATTACTTTCAAATACGTGATATCACCAAGAATCTATTAAAGAATCCATATTACGTGATGAATTTATATGTTCTCATGATCACTCTTGAGAACGCGGTTCTAGTCCTTTACGCATAAGACATGCCAGTCTTGGCAACTTTCCTATGACCCAAACATAATCAAGAATTATATTAATCAGTCAGCTCCTAGGCCACCTAATCAGTCAGCTCCTAGGCCACCTAATCAGTCATGAAGATGCGATTACGTAATTATCGCAAATCTGGCATTCGTTCTAAAGGAAGGAGTCAGTTTCCTGCAGCGGGAGTCGCTCTGTGGGTCCTGTTACTGTTCTTCGAAAAGATAGATATAAGGGAGACTTTTTGGGAACAAATGAATTCTTTTCAGTAGAAAGGAATTCCATCTGACAGAACCAGTCACCCTCTGAAACAAACTACATTCATTTTCCTCAGGAACCAGTTTTTGGTCCCCAGGAGAAACCAGTAGAAGCAAGAGGATCTCAGCCAAATGATATCACACGAATTCAACCAGAAGTAAGCTAATGACCAATAGTTACCTGAGACTCTATATATAAACCTTATATCACTACTCAAGTGAGTCATGAGTGGAATCTAATTACTGAAAGCGCGATATGAGGAAAGATCTGAGTAACAAAGGGTGTAAAAGAAGACTGGAATGCTAATTTTCCTTGGAGAGTAGTTACTTGTTGCTGGTCACTGGCTGAAGATACCAATACACAGACGGACCAGCTTCCCTCGAAATAGAATCATATTTTTAAATTTTCATTTGATAAAAGTAAACTTTTTCAATAGTTTTGTTTTACACAAAAAAAATTCCATCAATTGCAAAATATTTGATAATGAAACGCGGGAATAGAGTATTTACTTACCGAAACGTAAATTTCCTATTCGAGATTAGTAACCATATACGATAATTCATGAAAATTAAGGAGAGATTTAGAGAATACTCATATAAGCTGACCAACATGGCATTTGTTTCTCTTTAGTTAATGCTGTGTTGATGAAAGCACCGCACTTATAGAAAACAGATTACCTTATTGCTTCCATAGGAAAATATTCATAGATACTTGTCTTATGCATAGGTCCTTTGGCAGTAAGTAGAAATGAGTACTGATCCCCAGACTTACCGTCAGGATACCTCGTGAATTATAAGTACTAGTCACTCTACTTGCCTTAGAAAGACCTTAGTACTCAAGTATACTAGTCACCTATGTTACTGTGAGAAGACCTCATACCACATAGATTGATTGCTAGAGTTGATTGATGAGAACCCCAGTACATGTAGATGATGGTCACTGGAGTAACTGTCAGGAAACCCCATTACACGTGTGTGCTACTCACTGGCTTTACTGTTAGAGACTTTATGACCTGCGTTTGATGGTCGCCAGGACACTCTGTGACTCACCTGTACTGGTTACCAGAGTCCTTTGAGGACACCACCACCACAACACACCTGAACTGGTTCTAATAGGTACTGCGAAGGAACTCAGCAATATTTCAAAGGTTACTGGTGCAATGACAAACTTATATTCGTCAACTACAGAGTCAACCATACATATACATGGTAAAGCACCTCTGAGGGAGAGTAATACATTGTGTCATCACATGAGAGTAATTAATTAGACATGAGCGGCCTGCTGGAAATGCTACCTCGTCTCGGATGCAATGCCACCGGCAAATTGTGATATGTTAATTATGAATGTTCTCTTTGTGTTAATACCTTTACGCAATTTCTTTTTTGCTCCCACAGGAAGTATTTATCTGTGCAGCATGCACTGTTAAAGACAAAAGAAACAAAGAAAAATATAGATTACATTTTACGGCAATGGAAGTGGAAGAGTTTCTACAGCAGTACTTGATGGCGATTGAGCTACATTAAACCTGAAAGATTTAGTGGAGATGGATTTTTACTAGACGTCAGTCGTTCCTGATTTTCTGATTGGAGGATCATCAAACTCCAACAAAAGGAAGGATAACGACGGAAGAAATACAGTTATTAACTCATGAAGGCTATACTCATGGCAAATGCAATATATGAGATAAAAAAAAGAATAAGTATAGTCAAGACAGAAGCAAATGACCCATGGTGATTACATGCAAAATGGAGATATGCAGCAAAAATGAAGCTAAGCAGGCTGAGAAGCTTGAAAAAAAAAATGAAAAAATAACTTTTATGATAGCTCAGTAGAAGAACAAAGAGAGATAGAAAGAATGAATTTAAAAATAAAAGAAAGGCAGAAATCAAAAGAGACTAGAGAGCGGATGAGCACCGCCACTAGGAGAGTGAATTCAGGAATATTAAGCTATGTTAAAGTAGGAGTGAAAATAATGTATCTATGTTCTTGTGATAAAGACATGAAGCTTAAAAACCAAAATGAGGAAGGCAAACCAGTTAATTCTGGAGGAGCAAAGACGAAACTTACGAAAAGGATAAGATTCAATCACTTATTTACAGAAGGGATACATGACAGCAAGCAATGAAAGAAAAAACTAAAGAGGAAGGCCGGCCCTCTTAGAGACAACTTAAAACTGAAAAATGTGAAACAGAACATAACGGGAAAAGACACTGTATGAAAATCTTACGTAATACTGTTGATAGTTTAGAATTCATCGAGGAACTTAAATCCTTGTATCCTAAAGTATTACCGTCGATAACACATGGAACGATATTACTATATGGTTCCAAAAGACCAGGTGGAGAAAAATAAAAAAAATAGTTCTTATTGCAATTTTGTGAAGACAAAAATCAAAAATAATATATACTTTTTAAGCTTTTCTTTACCTTATTAAGATATAAAGATAAAGAAAAATTATATGGAAGTGATTATTGTTGAAATAAATATAAACTGATATATAAAAAATTATTATTCTTATCAAAATAATAAAAAGACTGTCTACTATAAGGATTTAATGTTAGAGGTGTCCATTCTCCAGACCGCCGATTTACTCTTGACAAACAGAGAGCTTCCTTGCATTACCAAGACCTTTAGGCCATTTATAATTAATATGGTACTAATTCCTCACAGTATTACTATCTATGGGTCTATCGGGTCCAAACACCGTAAAACGCAAAGAAGGAACAGGAGCACAGAGTGCCGCCCCCGCCCCCGGTAGTGTCTGAACAAGAAGTGAAGGTAGAGGGACCCACGCGGTCGTACACATATGGGAACCCCGTAGAACAAATGAACTTCGAGAAGCGTCTGGTCTGACAGACTCAAGGGTAGTGTTTCAGGTGAAATGAACTGGAGCAACTAATTACGGAAAATAGTAAATGCACAATCATAATTGTCTGAGAGACATCGAGACAAGCGTTTCTTATAGACGGTAAAGTTCGAGTAATGGATGATTCTAACTGAAAATAAAGAGTATGAGGATATATAGACTGTCATAAAATAAGAAGTCATGGGTACACAAGTTCTTTTAATGCGTAAAGAAAATTTCCCGTGTGAACATGTCGCTGAGCAGACTGGAGTCAGAGAAACTGATTCACTGTCAGTGCTAAATCTTACCTTTAGTTTCAATGATATGGAAGTATACAAATCAAATATATCAAGCCTTGGAAAAAGTTGTCATGTAGTGCTTGAATTTCAGTTCATGATTAATGGCACGAGAAAATAGCAAAGTGGGAATCAGACTCAAAAAGGAGACACATTTGAGGCGAATACACAGAGCTGAACAATGTCTTGGGGAGCATGAACTGGGAAATGAATTACCAGAGACAAGATGAAAAAACATGGTATCGGAAGATTCTTTGAAGTATGAAAAGAAGAGGCACGAAAATAGGTACCTTTGGAAGTAAATATAGAGAGAAAATTGTAAAAGAGAAGGATATCTTTCAATAATAGATGTCAAGATGCAAAGAGCATAGCGAAGCACTGTGGAAAAAACGGTAGAGGCATAATAATCAGATAACAAGATAAGCTAAGTGGAGTAGTACAATTACGTGGGCCAAAATGTGAAAATCCAGATAGTAAGTTTATCAAAAGTAAACTGTCCGTTAAATAGTAGCGAAACAGGCTGAATGATTCCGAGGGAAGGGTTGTTGGTCACGACGACAGAATATGCAAGGAATGAGTAAGCTCAAAATGGTTTTCACAGTTCGAGATATGAAATACGAAGGAAAAACTGAAGAGTGTTGTATTTGCTGAAATATATAGAAACAAACAAACAAAACAAATATATTATTGAAGGATTTTTATGCATACAAGGCTCATTTTCTTGAAGTCTCCTCCTGCATGATGAAGGATTGTGCAGAAACACTTGAAAGGCCGTTGGAAATGTGAAAAGAAAAGGTTGACAGAGGCTGCAGTGTGGCGAGAGTGAGATGCTAGCAACTGTCATGTCTGCGCGCAAGAACGATCAGGATATTGTACTGAACTACAGCCCGGTCTAACAGCCAAGTGTGGTCTGCAAAAAACTAGAAAAGATAATCAGAGAAAAAAAAAATGATATGGTTATGTACGCAAGAGAAGGCTGGGTCAAAGACAAAATAGGTTGATAGAAAAGAGGTTGTTAGTAAATAATAGTAAAGATTTCTATGAACATGTGAATCTTTTTCTCTTTAAGGCAAAAAAGATACATAGGTGGATTGTGTGTTCTTGGACCGTCAAAAGCATTTGACACTATTCCACATAGGAAGTTGAAAAAAGAAGAGGGATTTTCAAGTAATTGTGAAGCAAAACCCCGAAGGATCAAAATGATCTTACTGGAAGGGGACAGATGATGCGCTTCAGAGGAACCTTGTCTAAACAGGTCTGGGTTACCAAGGACACGCCGCATGTGCGATCTTAGGGCAGCCGTGCTTACGTGAGAATTAGGTTTTGACGAGGGTTGCAGAGTTGGTGTGGTACATGGATGATGACGGTCAGCCCAGGTAACCACAAGCAACGAAGATGGGTCACAGCGAAACAAGGCTTGTGCATTCTAGAGTCTAGCAGAAGTTTAATGGGCAGCTCTTCCCAGCCTACCACCAGGAGAATTTGTTAAGAAGCCAAATTATAACTTATGCATAATGAACCATTTACAACTTACAAAAGACTTGTACTGGATCACTTATCTCATTTTTGGTCGTTTATTTCTTAAAAAAAAAGGACAATTGGAAAAGGTCCAAAGGTCAATAAAGATGATATCTGAAGCAAGACTTCTGGGTTGCAGGAAAAGGTTAGAGGTTATGAGGTTGTTGCCTACTATAGAAAAGAAGGGAATGAGAAGAGACTTGATCAAACCCTTCAAGTTTCTAAACTAATTTGACAATGTCAGCAGTGATCACCTTACGGAAAGATGACAAGGAAGTGCCACCAGAGATTATAGCAAGACATTAAGCGTGAATTTTGCTAGGAAAGATAAAATGGAGTACTTACCTTCATGGAATCATTTTTATCGATAAACTGAAAAAACAGTGTTGAAATTGTGATTGCATATAGAATACAGAAAATTAAAAGAGTTTGAAAGAATAGAAAGTTTAAGAGGTGGGACCCCAAAGATGCAAAGTTCCCTTCTCATATTACACAAATAAGAAACTACATACGGGTAATTACAAACACACACACACACACACACACACACACACACACACACACACACACACACACACACAAACATGCACAAACGCGCGCGCACGAGCAGAGAAAAAGAAACTATACCCATAGTTAGGTAGCCTGCTAGGTCCTGAAGTCGGGGTAGGTCTCTTAACGAGACATGTTGTGGTCTGACACCCTAACTGGACCGCTCGATGACACGCACCCCTAAGTACGGGGCTGGGATCAACAGAAAAGCAGTTCGCTCAGTCACCCAGACAACCATTAAGCATTACTTCACATTTACTCTGTACATAATGAGTATAATCAACTTTTACGCTATGGCTTAACTGTTGGTATTATTGGGGACTTCAGTCATCCCGTCTGTGATAGTGTGGGGTGAGGTTGCACGTCAACAAATTACTCGTTGTTCTTAAAATAGTTATCACTGAAGCCTAGACTTCAGCCTTCAATCTTTATGAACACTGTTTTGACGGCCGAAAAAGTGTAGCTTACATCAGAGATTACATTTATGGTAAAATTACTTTTTTGGCTATATATTACCAATTGTTTTATCTCTGCTATGAGTATACGAATAATTCGTACGAGCTCTCTGTAGTATCATTTCTTATTAGATTAATCAAAACTGAATGATGGGAGTATTGCTTGCCCTGATGACCGACTAAGAAGGTTGACTATTCTCAGATATCTGTTGACTGACTTGTTATATGCATTTTGATCTGAATGTTAGGGTTTTTACCTGTAAATGAAGAGAAGAGGAAGGATATAGGAGTTTGATCTCACGTTGCTCTTTATTACCTCTCAGTAACAATATATTTCTGATTTTCTTATAAACAGATTAGTGGTATCTGGACCTCCTGGCTTTCTTGTCTTATTTCCTCTCACTGCAGCAAACAAAGCAGGACCAGGGGGACACTGCAACCTCACAAACTTGGCCGCCAAGAGCGGAAGTCGTGGCCGTTAAACTCTTGTACAACAAATACGAGTCGACAAGATTATCCAACTTTTGGAAAATCTGATACAGAGATGGCGGAGAGCTACGCTGCTGACTAAACAGTCTGAGGTTACGAGAAGAGTCGCTCGTACTTAGGGTTTATTGTTAAACTTACCTGCAAGCCCAGCACAGGTGACCGCCATGGGATTTAGTGTTTTCCCCGTCAACAGCCCAGGAGAGGTAACCGTCATGAGGCCCACTTCTAAAGTAGCCAAGCTTCCAGTTCCCTATAGGAAATGAGATTAACTGAAAGGTATGATTTAAAAAAATAAAAAATAAAAGATCCGTTCCATGACTCGAGCGACTTTTGGTTCATCCAGTCCAGGACAGCCGGCCGACCGGTATCAAAACCTTATGTTGGTTCGAGTGCTATCTTCCATTGTATATGTGAAGACGCGTGAGAAATATGTGCAGTGACATATCTAGCCCAATACAACCTGATTTTTAGCACAAGAGTGAAGATCACTTTATTGCTGAATATTGATAAGGATGGCGATCGTACGATTAAAATCCTTCATAGTTTGCAGTCATTTTCTTTAAAAAGTGAGAATTTTATTACAATAAAAGAAGTACTTTTACTGTTATTCCCTCATTAATGAAGAAATGAAAGTCTGCCTTTCAGTGTGATAAGGAAAGAATAAATATAATCGATTTTTAAGTGTAATTCATTACACCTTTGCTACTTTGATTTATCTACTTCTGTGATCTTTAATACTGAAATAGATTCTATATACTTTTATGGTACCATGCATAAATCATACCACCATTATACCTCCAGCTGTTGACATGGTCTGGTATGTATTTCTTAATCTTTTCAGAAACTCTGTGTCTCCTCTTCAGTTGCCGATAGAGTTTACCCTCGTGAGTTTGGTTTTCACAACCATACCTTCTAATGCTCGTAAATGATTAAAATTTGATATTTTGTGAGTTGTGTGAACTTTTCCACTTTGGCATCTTTTGTTATAAATATAGATTATCATAAGTCTGTGACTTAGCGATATTACTGTTGATGATTGGTAGATACCGATTATGATTTTAGCTTGGATTATCATTACTGCCTCCACAGGTGTCATTGTATATACAAACAGAGTGTATCAAGCTTTATGCTTCAGCACCCCTCTGGCAAGCATACACATTCACTCTTACAAATCAGGGAAGATAGGAAATGACGATTTCACAGTACCTTTTACAAAACAACTTTTCATGACAATTGTTATGTTAGGAAGCTATTAATATCTATTCTGTAACTTTTGCAACAGATAATTAGGGTGACTTTCGTCCATACTGATGCCTGTTTACAGTTCCATCACCGTGACGCGAGACGCTCTAGAGACGTCAAATGTTATAATCTGACATGCTGCGTGAGGCGATCATTGTCGCCAAGACTGTCACCATAAACCAGCGCCCTGACACATGACCCAAGATAAACCTCAAGGAACGTCAAGTTGCACGAGCTAAGTGCCCATTATGCTGATCCCAGGCGACCGCTCCAGTAATTAGGCAAATGAATGTCCAAAAATACCCTCACATTATATCCATAATGGGACATCACTCCATCTTGCTGACATCACAGAGACACGAATAGTCTTCAGGGATGGTGTCACCTGCTTTTGAAGCACGATATTTTTCGTTGGTATTTTCCCACACTGATGATTCATGCTGAAAAAATGTTCAGTTCAAATCACACTGTCGTCATTACAGTACCTATGATATTTTTACTCCTCATTTTTTCATCATGAAAATATAGTTCCCTAAATGTGTTTAACAAAACTGTGTTTAGAAAGTTTTGGTCTTCATGTTGACCAACTAAATTCTGCTAACAAACCAACTTTGCTCTGATTTTGAAGCATTCATTATGGAATCCAGATGCTGTTCTGCAACATGAGGGAATGACAGACAAAGTGACATATATCTCACACTTCACATTTTAGTTTCGTCGCCAACTGGGCTACTACACTAATGGACTTTGAAGAATGCTTCAAGCATATTTATACAGCTTCCCTTAAGTTTCATAGCGCATATAACTGTATCAATTACATGCGTTCATTTTCACTGAAGAACGTCATTCTTTACACACCAGCTGAAGGAAACAGCTGAGACGCCTGCCTGGGATACTGTCCAATTATTGCTTATGAGTTACTTGTTAATAAGGCGACTGAAGCACGTACCAACTACAGCCATCGACTGATCCATACCAGATATAGCCATCTACTCCGGGACAAAATTATTAAAAGCCTAATTACTAGACGGGACCAGTGATGTATAAACACTAGGTGGGATCACAGGTCTACTTGAAAGTATGGACATCGATATATAGATGGACTATTTATAAATCATAAGCAGTTACTTCCAAGCCCGTATTATCATCTGAAAGCTGAAAGTTTAAATTCCAAGCGATATTCAGGGAAAAACATAAAGCTCTATATAAGGGTATAAGAGAGGAAATTGCGCGCTGCATGCTTATAAAGGCAGCTTTAATGGTATGTAATCCTTATGAGCTTTCTCTCTTACCTGCCATCACCGTCTTCCCTAGCTCCATGTTATGATGAAAAGGGAAGCTCATTTTGTTAAAATACCTGTGTTGTGCCCTGCTTCACTCAAAGTTGGAGGCAACTCGGAGAGAGAGATGACATGGGAGGAGGTGACCAGGAGTCAGAGAAGATATCGGTAGCGGTGTAAAAAGTCCGCTAATTTCTTCTACGCCTTATCTTTTGTCTAAGATCGATTCTTCTAATTCAGGTAAATATTGACGAAGTGTGATACGAGAGCACAAAGGAGGAGGAAGTGGTGGTGGTGGTGGGGAGACTGGAAGACATCTGACAGAAAAGTGGGAAGTAATAGTGGGGATGGGAACAAGCAAAAGAGAATAGGACAAATGTCCTCTCGGGATGTGGCAGGACAATCATATATGAAGACAGTCTGTAGTAAACCAAGAACTTTTGGAAGTCAAAAGTGCGAGGAGGCATCTCGGAAAAAGCTCTGCTATAAAGACGAATGAAGTATTCGGAAATAAAACATTTCATGTCTTAGCGACCCCAGGTCTGTCTCGGTAATATGCCAAAGCTTCAACAAAAGCTTCATTATAGTTAACTTAAAACCATCAGATGTCATAAGTAGTATTGTTCCTCCAGAAAGTCACCACATCGCTAACACTTAGATATATTACATTCACTTTAACCACACTATGGTTGCCTAACAACATGCTCACTCATATGACCGAAAAATGAATTTCAACATTACATAGGACCTCCAGTCTCACTGAAGACAAGGACGAACTAAATCAAGCCTCTCGAACGCCGTCTTTTAGTCTACATCTTATATTTTCCAAACATATGGCAAAACGTCTCCATTTACATCAAATCATTTATTAAAAGTTAAGTTTCTAAAGACCTTTTCAAGAAATTCTTATGAAAATTGGATCAGTAATCTAATCGGATGTTTCGATTTGATGTTAAAACTTTGGCATTAGAGTACTACTGATGATGGAATTTACGGAGATTTGATCCCCAGGTATATCACGTCAACGATTACGCCACTGCTACACCCTGTATGAATATTGTGGGGATGATATGTTACAAGGACGATTAGTTTCAATCATCTCATCATACTATTATAAATGTATCTATTCTAACGGCACCTACCCCTCCAGCAGCCCCTTCTAAGCGTAAACTTTGGCACCTGAACAAAACTGACCGGAATAACTTACGTAACTTCTTTCTGACTTTCCTTGGATGAATTATTGTCTCTTATGTGGTGATGCTTCTGTCTCAGCCAAACGCATAACAGAGGTTATTCTTGCGGGAATGGAAGCATTTATCCCCTCCTCCTCCAAGACTACTTCTTCATCCAATCCATGATTCAACCTTTCCAGTTCTGAGGCCATTCAGGCAAGGTATCAGGCATATCGGGCTTGGATAAACTCTCCTGCCTCTGGCTCCCATTCAGCTTTTATCACTGCCCGTAATCGCTACAAACGCGTTATCCATGAGACGGAGCGTTCCTTTATTCAAAACAAGTGCGATACCCTCTCCTCGTCATCCACGGATAGGTCTTTCTGGTCTTTTCCGTCCTGACGATACTATAGCTGTCTCTCCTGTTAACAAAGCAACTTTCATCGCTTCCCGTTTCTCTTCTAACTCTACCTTGGGTGACTCAAACATTCCCTCACCACCTGATGCTCCTCTTACTAATCCTATAACTCTTCCCGTAATATCTTTTCGGACTGTCCGAAAAGCGCCTTTCTCTCTGAACACAAGCAAGGCTTATGGTCTTGATGGCATCCATCCTCGTGTACTGAAAGAGTTTGCCTCTGAATTTGTACCTGTGCTTGATCGTCTATTCCGCTTCTGTTTAAAAACCAAAACGTTTCCTTCTCCTTGGAAACATGCTTTGATACATCCCATCCTTAAGAAGGGTCACGGTTCTGACCCCTCTAACTATCGTCCTGTTGCTTTTACATCTTCCATTTACAAAGTCTGAATCCCTCCTCAACTCCCATATCCTTAAACACCTCGAAAATCAGTCTTCTTTCTGATCACCAGTATGGAGTTCGTAAAGCGAGATCCACTGGTGATATTCTTTCCTGTCCTACTAATATCTGGTTATCATCCCTGAAAGATTTTGGGGAGTCATATGTAGTTGCCTTTGACAAATCTAAGGCTTTTGACAGGGTGTGACATCGGGATCTCATCTCTAAGTTCCCCTCTTTTAGCTTCCCTCCCTCACTTTGTTCCTTCATATCTAGCTTCCTCTCCGGTCGATCTATCTCTGTGGTTGTTGATGGATCAGCCTTCCCCGTTTTCTCCATCAACAGCGGTGTCCCTCAAGGGTCTGTCCTGTCCCCTACACTTACTTTCCCCTTTCTCAAAGAGTTCCTCTTCTGCACAAATAATCCAATCCACTCATACGCTGAATAGTCAGCATTATATTCATCCATATCCTTCAATTCTGCTCTCTCTTCTCTCACCCGATCTACATCTCGCCTTGACACAGCTTCCACAATAAACTCAGACTTGGACTGGATAACTCAGAGGGGTACACAAAATCTTGTTTAGTTTGATGCCTCCAAGACGCAATTTCTACTCATCTCTTTATCGAAAACTCCTCGCAACTCTCGTCTCTCCTTTGACTGTTCTGTAAATCCACCTCTTGACTCAGTGAACATACTTGGAATTACCGTAACATCCGCTCTTTCTTAGAAACACCTCTTTAGGGGAATAGCTAAGTCTGCCTCTAAGAAAGTGGGTGTCCTGTTTAGATGTAGAAACTTTTTCTCTTCTGAACAGTAGCTCCGTTTGTACAAGGGATTGATTCGTCCTTATATGGAGTACTGCTCTCACATTTGGGTTGGTCCTAGCTCCGTTTCCTTACTTGACAGAGTTGAGACGAAAGTGGCCCGACTTCTAAACTGTCCCAGGCTAACTTCCAATCTTGACACTCTTGCCCTACGCCGCAATGTTGGTTTACTTTCCCTCTTCGATAGGTAATACTTTGGCTTTTGCTCTCGAGAGCTGGCTGCTTGTATGACTCTGCCTCTAGCTAAACCACACAGTACTCGGCAAGCTGCTGCGCCACATGATTATTTTGCGGCTATCGGCAACTCAAGGGTGTGCCGTTTTGATAACTGCTTCTTTCCCTACACGTCAAAGCTTTGGAACTCTCTACATTCCCATGTTTTTCCCAATAACTATGACCTTGCACTTTTCAAAAGACTGCTCTTTCACTTCTTTCAATAATTGGTAAATACTTTCCCTTGTCTTTTCTGTTTCCGTTTCATAATTCTCCATATTTAAATTAAGGCCCGGCCTCGATGTGGACTTTTGTCCGTGACTGGAGCCTTCAACATAAAAGAAAAGATGTGCTAAATTTCTTGTTGTGGAATGGGGGTTCTTATCGCAAACGAGTAGAATCCCGGTTTAAGGAAGTCCTGAATTAAACCCCTCCCAGCCAACCTGATTTTTCGCTGTAACAAAAAATAAATGAATTCCAAGTCACCACAGAAAACGTCGTTTTCATTTGTTCTTTTGTTAGGATTTTTTTTATTTATCTCATTCGTATATGATGAACGTGATGATATAAAGTTTGACCATAATCTTTTTTTATTAATCCTGTAGCTTAAGTGTCTAGCCTCTAATATGGACTAAATCATAAGGATAGAGCATCCACACAAGGCAAGGAAAGACTACTCGCATCAGTTAGAGAGTGAGACCTAACCTTACAGGAAAATGCATATACTATTTGTAGGATAATGACACGCCTATTCCAGCGGGGATGGGTCGAGGGAGGAGAGACAGGACGTCAGCAGACAAGGGCACACGCGAGGTCAAAGCCTGGCAAATCCTTTACAAAAACAGCAACTGGGTGAGTTATGCTGATGTGTCCACTGAGGGTCTGGTGGCGTGCCTTCCCTGGTGAAGGTCTCGGGCCGCGCCTATCCTGATGAGAATTTCGGGTCATGCCTACCCTGCTGGGGTAGTATCGTAGCATGTAAGGTTTCGAGGATATGGGTATCAATGTGGAATCTAAAGGAATGTTTCACTGAATCTGAATCTCCTAAGCTATGGAGAAGAAAAGATCTTTTTTTTTTTTTTCCTTATGACTGTTTCTTTCAGACAGCAGAAGCAGCAGTAGAGTAAGTAGATGCAATGACAGCAGGAGCAGTGTTGACCTTTGACCTATGATTCTCCAAAGAACAGGAGTGGCGTCTGTGGCCACAGTTGTAATCACCAACAGTAACGCTGACTTTAGACATTTCTTATTCATAAAACAGTCGCGTTGACCTCTGATCTATGTTACCCGTACAACAGCAATGTTGATTCCTGACTTGCTGTATCCACTGTGCCACAGTTTTGACCTCTTATGTGTATTTCTTCTTATGCAGCGGCAGGTTGGCCTGGGTTATATCCATGCAGGGATTGTGTTATCTTCTGTTATGTATTATCCACGAAATGACAGTGTTAACTTGTGACCTGTTTTACTCAGAGAGCGGCAGTGTCGACCATTGACATGTGTTCCCGAATGCAACGGAACTTGTTGACCTCTGACCCGTGTTGCTCATGGTAAGTCAGTGTTGTCCTTTGACCTGCGGTGCTAACGATGCGGCAATGTTGACCCATAACATGTTTTATGTATGATACAGAAGTGTTGACATGTGTTACTCGTTCAACAGCAATGCTGACCTCCGACCTGTGCAGCCCATGCAGCGACAGCGCTGACTCCTGACTCCATCATCAGTGCAATGGCAGGTAATCTGCCTTATCCATGTGGCTTTACCAGTATACCGGTAGCGTTGACCTTTGGCCTGTGTTACCCATGTTACGGATGTGCTGACCTTCAGACTTGCGTTACGCACGCAGCAACATTATTGATTTCCATACTAGTTTACTTAAGAAGCCACAGTACTAACCATTGCCCTGAAACTCCTAGACGACATAAACAGTGTTGATCTTTGACTCCTTTGCCCCAAACAGGAAAAACAGTGTTGACCTCTGTCTTGTGCCCCTCAAACAGCAGGAACAGCGTTTGCTTCGACCTGTATTCCCAGCCTCTGGCCTGTGGTCCCACAGCCTTTACAAACAGAGACAGTCTTGCTGACCACTAACCTATGACCTATGACCCTCGTTTCCACAGCCAATAACAGCAAGGAAAGCACCACTGACCTCTTGACTTGTATTCCCACGGCCATTAGCAAGTGCGACTGTACTGGTGACCTCTGACCCGTGTTCCGACAGCACTGCTGACCTCTGACCCTGCCTTTCCTCAGAGAGCAGCAGCACTGTGTTGGAGGAGCTCAACTCAGGTGGTCGCGGGGGAGTGCAGCTGGTGACGGACAGGCGGGCGGGCACCAGCTGGCTCCTGGTGACCAATGCCACCTGGCGGGACGCAGGCAACTACACGTGTTCCCCCGAGCACGCTAACCCTGCTTCTGTGTCTGTGCACGTCCTCGATGGTGAGTGTTTGTGTCTGTGGCTCCTGCTGGATGGTGAGTCTGTGTGAGTCTGTACATCTGACGAATAACTTATCTGGCTGCCACTGTCGATGTTTTTTTCTGTGTATGTAGACCTTTACATCTGTCTTTCTGTTTATACAATTACCTATGTGTAATCGTCTATGTGTAATTACTTATTTGTAATGTATTACATATAACGAGTACATACCTACATATTCCCGCCTCTTGAGCAGATTTATTGGTCCATATATTTTGTTTCCAGATATCTGGATTCCTTGCACACACTACAGTCTTACTCACTGGATTCCAGCAGTCACATTTCTTATGACTGAAAACATATTTTCTTAATCCCAATTTATTGTTTCCTTTCTTAAACTTAAACTTATTTTTCTGGGTCCTGTGTATAACAACTTTGGAAAAGAAAGTCTATCTTTAACCATATCAATATTAGTCTATCAAGAAATCTTTAAAGTTATAACACGAGTCCTTCCTACCCTTCTAGTTTTTTCTAGAAAAGGTTTATGAAGTGCTTTCTTCCTCTCTTTATAATCCGGGCCCGCCAGTTCAGACACCATTTGCTAGCTGTACAATTTTCTTCTCTTTCCAGCTTGTTTTAGTCCTGTACGCTTCCTTAGGTAGGTTCAAAAGATATTCACAATATTCAGCTTTAGGTCTTTCACTCGCAGTATTTATAGTCCCCTAAAGCATTTCTTCATTCACGAACATCAATGCCGTTCATAAGCTTTCCCGTAATGCATAAACTGCCACATCTCCCCCAGTGTGTCTAACAAATATCCAAAATTCTTTCTCATTATCTGACTCCCGAAAACTTTCTCCTCAGTTAACCAAAGCTCCAGACTGGTTGCCCTGATTTGTCTTATAGTTACCTATCTACAGAGTTTCGGGAGGGAGTTTTACGCTAGCGAGGCCTATCCTCTTAATTTTTCTCTATCATTATATAGCTTTTTACGTAACTGTATATTTTCAGCATTTGTAATCTCATCATAGTTCATTCCATTTATCCGCTGCTCTGATACTATAAAAGCAGTTCTTTACCTGTTTCCAGCAAATTTCTTGTTTAGTTTCCTGATTAACTTCGCATCTTTAGAACGAGTGTTCACTGTGGACATCGTCAAACAGACTTAGACACTTGAAGAAGGTGATCAAGTCATATCTTACTGTGGATAATCTTATGACATCAAACCCCTCACCGTAACCTTGCTTTTTCAATTTTGATATTATCTTTATTGCTATTCTCTAGACTGACTGTATCATTTCTTTATACTTCATCAAGTGCGGTAACTAAACGAGAATAATATCTTAGTGTTGTCCTAATATACCCGGTAATGAATTGCTATAAGTTTCCATATCTATTCACTTGCTCTCAGTCTGAATATTTGCCAGCAGACAGTTTGTCTTCCTTGCAGTTCTCCTGGGTTGGAGCTCTGTGGACAAATTAGATGTTGCGTCGACCTCCAGTTCCTCTAGGACATACAATTCTGCAGATTATTTACTCCAAGACAGATTAGTTCAAGGGCCTTTTTCACTGCATACCATCTTCATTACTTTGCATTTACATGCGTTGAATACTATCAACAATGTATCAGACCAGCTTCGGGGTCCGTGGACTTATTCAGGTGCGAGTCTATTCCTTGTTTACATGGATCAGAACGAGCAATAAATTGAGTCCTGCTGCACGTCAGTGGTGACCTTAACCTACTTGAAGAACGCTCCTCTCATATGTATCCTTTGTTCCATTTCATTAAGGAAATTTTCTAAACAGTGAAAGATCCTTCTTATTCTTGCATGAAAATCCATTTTTTCTCTTTTTTTCCAGTCTTCTGAATGGTATATCGTCAAAGGCTTTCTGATAGTCCAGGAACGCACAATCCACCAATCTTGAATCTTTGTGTAAACGATACTCACTTTCATGGACGTCTGAAAAATTTGTTACGGATGTCCCCTCTCTCTGTATGTGTTGTCTCTCACTTAACGTATTTTCTCCTTTGCAAGTAGTCTTCCCTTTGTTTCCTGATTATCTTTTCCAGCGTTTTACAGACCACACTCTTCAGAGAGATTTGTCTGTAGTTCAGCGCAAATTCTTCATCTCCTTTCTTAAAGGTAGGCAGGACATTTGCCCTCTTCCACTGCCATGGAACTATACCTTCCTCTAACGACATGGTTAGCAATGTTTCTGAGCGGAGAAGTCTTGTGTGTCTAAGTTTTAGTGTGTAATACTATTAGTATTTGTGTTTTACGGGGAAAAATTTTTACTCTCGTGTTGTTCCGTCTCTTAACCTTGTATGTATGTATCATGGAGTGTGTATTTGTGTACTTGTTTTGTATTGTTGTAATTCACGGTCCTATTCAGTCAAAACTTGCATTACTAAGATGAATAGTACAAAACAGAAAGTATCATAGCAAAAAATGATTTCACCATTCCTTTGTAAATTTCACCCATATTTCCTACATGAATCATATTCATTTCAAAAGATGTTATACGAACACCTTACAACACTACTGGTTCAGCATCCAAGAATAATTGGTCTCTCTCTCTCTGATAGTAATACGAGTTTATTCATGTGGACAAATAACAAATGTTTATCTCCTGTGACAGAGGAGTCGCCGGCAGCCATGCAGCCTCACCTCCAAGCCAATACTTCCCCGCCGCCGTCTTCTGCATCCTCCTCCTCCTCCTCATCTTCCTCGGCGTCAGCTTCTTCAGCATCTTCGCCATCCTTCTCATCTCACCCTTCCAGGAGTCAATTGTGCTGCACGCACACTCTTACCCTCACATTGGTCTTCCTTTTGAGATTATTTTTCAAAATTATATATTTCCCGAGAGGCTCCGCGTCTCTTACTGGGTGGGAAGCCTTGACTTATTTGCTCTGAGGCTCACCGAGCCGTGCTCTGTGTGTTCTAAATGTGTGTTGTGTGCGTGTGTCCGGAGTGTCGTATGTGGCAGGCTTGTGTGACGAATGTCTGTCTAGGGTGTTCCCTGCGCACCACTGGTGTGCCGGGCGTGTTTGTCTGGGGGGGATGATGAAGTGTGTGCTGGTTAGCATGCGTTCTGGACGTGGTTGGTTAGTATGGTAAGATGCGTATGAGAAGTGGATTGTCGCTTTTCCGGGCTGAGCTTATCACGTATTTTGAGAATGTTCCTCCGATGATTGGGATACGCTCATGGATCAAGAGGACTGATATAGCATACCGGTCAAACGTTCCCATGGGCTGAGAATTATGTAACCTAGTAACGAGTCACATACATCTCTTTGGCGGGTGGTTAAATGAACCTCTAGGCACCTCCAGATTACGTCGAATTTGTCTCTGGGGTAATTAGTAAAGTTTATCTAACTTGATAAGTTATGTAAAGATATGTTTGAGAGCGGGATTGAAGACACCTGGAAGGGTAGGGTACCAGGTGTGGTGCTGACTTGAGGAATAACATATGTCCCAGATACATACACTCGAAGAGAAGTAGTCATCAGCCCTCCCTCTCTCTTGCGAGGAGCCAAAAGGCGTGTTTCTTGGATTAAGGTGTCAAGACTATTATCCTACCTGAGAGTCAAGATCATTTCGGTTCAGTAGTTTATCTGGTGTGTTCCTCAGTCATGGATCGTGGATGAGTAGTCAGATTTGTTTGAAATGAAGAGTCAAGTTATATCTCAGGTGGATGAAGTCATACGTGTGTTTGGTGCGCATATGTGTTTCAGATGGAGACTGACTTGTGTCTGGGCCTTGTGTGAAAGGTTCAGGTGTGACTGTAAGAGTGTTCAACAGCTCATCTTGTCAGACATTTAACATATGAAATGTTTTGTATGTACATTGGTGATATTTCCTCGAATTATCAATGTTTTTGGTGTTGTGGGTATTGGATGATATAGTGTTCTAAGACCACAAAATATCTTTGTTATATCGAATTTCCAGAGAACACTTATAAAGGAATTATAAAACATCAACTTTAACCATTCTCTTCATTTTTTCCTGAAGGCATATGAATGTATCATAAATTTCCTTCACAAAATTTGCATATATAAAAACTCTGGTACATACATTTACATTGGCTAAGACATACGATTCATTCTACTGATTTCTCAAGTAACGTCCACTGAAATTATAATCGAAGAGACATTTAATCTCACACAGATCTACTATGTTCAGAACTCGGTTACAGTAGGACACAGAACCAATTTCCTGTTTGACGGAATGGATGCATTTCATAACATACTTGTTCCACAGCAGATTATTGCATGAACTACAGGAGCCAAATTATGTCCTATGTAATGGGTTTTGCTCACGTCACCACTTTGTAATATATGGACAGTAAATGTACGTCTTTCTTTTGTAGATGTTTCAATTCCCTGTACTGACAAAAGGGGTTTGCGGTGGTTGGGAAAGTTAAACTCTGCATTGATGATATGTGTTCATCGAGGAAAAGTTGACCAGTCAGGTTTAATCCGCAGCTATGCTATGTCATATGGAAATCTGATTATAGTATTTCTGAATTCTTAATACGAGAACGTAATATTCAATTTCTCTTAATCTCTCTAAGTGAAATAAAGCTCAAGGGTAAAGGGGAAGAATGGTTTGGAAACGTTTTGGGAGTGAAGTCAAGTGTTGGTGAGAGGACAAGAGATAAGGAAGGAGTACCAATACTCCTGAAGCAAGAGTTGTGGGAGAGTGTGATAGAGTGTAAGGAAGTAAATTCCAGATTGTTGTGGGTACAACTGAAAGTGGATGGTGAGATATGGGTGATTATTGATGCTTATGCACCTGGTCATAAGAAGAAAGATCTTGAGAGGCAAGTATTTTGGGAGCAGCTGAGTGAGTTTGTCAGCAGTTTTGGTGCACGAGACTGGGTTTTAGTGAAGGCTGATTTGAGTGCGGAGGTGAGTAATGTGGCAATTGAGGTGTTTATGGTGCATATGGGGTATTCAGTGTTGTGAATGGAAATGGTGAAGAGCTCTTGGATTTGTGTGCTGAAAATAGGCTAGTGATTGGGAATACCTGGTGAAAAAAGAGAGATATTCACAAGTATACATATGTGAGTACGAGAGATGGTCAACGGGCATTTTTAGATTACGTATGAAATGAAAGGCGTGTAAAAGACTTTTGGATGTAAATGTGCTGAGAGGGGCAGCTGGTGGGATGTCTGATCATTATCTTGTGGAGACAAAGGTGAAGATTTGGAAAGGTTTTTCGAAAAAGAAGAGAAAATTTCAGGGAGAAGAGAGTGGTGAGAGTAAATGAGCTTCGAAAGGAGACTTGTGTGAAGAAATACCAGGAGAAATTGAGTGTAGAATGGTAAAGAGCAAGAACAAATGAGGTAAGGGGGAGCGGGCTACGAATGGGGTGTATTTAGGGAAGCAGTGATGGCATATGCAAGAGATGCATGCGGCATGAGAAAGGTGGGAGGTGGGCAGATTAGGAAGAGCAGCGAGTGGTGGGATGAAGAAGTAAAGTTGTTAGCGAAAGAGAAAAGAGAGGCGTTTGAACGATACTTTCAAGGAAGGAGTGCAAATGACCATGATATATATAAGAGAAACCGATAGAAGGTCAAGAGGAAGGTGCAAAGATAGAAAAAGAGGGCAAATAAGAGTTGGGGTGAGTGAGTATCGTTAAACTTTAGGGAGAATAAAACGATGATTTGGAAAAAGGTAAGTAATGTGCGTAAGACAAGAGAACAAATGGGAACATCGGTGAAAGGGGTAAAGGGGGAAGTGATAACAGGTAGTGATGGAGTGAGGAGGAGAAAGAGTGAGTATTTTGAAGGATTGTTGAATGTGTTTCATGATGAAGTAGCAGATGTAGGGTGTATTGGTCTCGGGGGTTCGAAGTGAGATAGTCAGGGAGAGTGGTTTGGTGGAGAAACAGGACGTGGTGAAAGCCTTGCGGAAGATGAAATCCGGCAAGACGACGGGATTGGATGATACTGCAGTTGAATTTATTAAGAAAGGGGTGACTGTGTTGTTGACTGGTTGGTGAGAATATTCAAGGTATATATGGATCATGGTGAAATGCCTGATGATTGGAGGAATGCATGTATAGTGCCATTGTGCAAAGTCAAAGGGGATAAAGGTAAGTGTTTAAATTACAGAGGTATAAGGTTTTGAGTATTCGAGGAAAACTGTGTGGAAGGGTATTAGCTTAAAGAGTGAAGGCGTGTACAGATCATCAGATCTGGGAGGAGCAGTGTGGTTTTGGAAGTGGTAGAGGATGTGTTAATCAGGTGTTTGCTTTGAAGAATGTATGTGAGAGATACGTAGAAAAACAGATGGATATGTATGTAGCATTCATGGATTTGGAGAAGGCATGTGATAGGTTGATAGGGATGCTTTGTGGAAGGTCTTAAGAATATATGGTGTTGTATGTAAGCTGCTGGAAGCAGTGAGAAGTATTTTTTCAAGGATGTAAAGCATATGTACGAGTAGGTAAAGAGGAGAGTGGTTGGTTCCCAGTGAAGGTTTTGTCTACGGCAAAGGCATGTGATGTCCCCACAGTTGTTTGATTTGGTTATGGATGGGGTGCTTAGGGAGGTAAATGCTGGAGTTTTGGAGATTGGAGAGAGGGGCGAGTATGCAGTCTGTTGTGGATAAAAGGGCCTGGGAAGTGAGTCAATTGTTTTTCGCCGATGATACAGCACTGGTGGCTGATTTCGAGTGAGAAATTGCAGAAGTTGGTGAATGAGTTTGGAAAAATGTGAGAAAGGAGAAAGCTGAGAGTAAATGTGAATAAGAGCAAGGTTAATAGGTTCAGCAGTGTTGAGGGACAATCTATTTGGGATGTAAGTTTGAATGGAGAAAAATTGGAGGAAGTGAAGAACTTTATATATCTGGAAGTGGACTTGGCAGCAAATGGAAACATAGAAGCGGAAGTGAGTCATAAGGTGGAGGAGGGGGCGAAGGTTTTGGGAGCGATGAAGAATGTGTGGAAAGAGAGAACATTATCTCGGAGAGCAAAAATGGGCATGATGAGGGAAAAGTAGTTCTAAAAATATTATATGGTTGTGAGGCATGGGCTATAGAGTTGTAAGGAGGAGCGTGGATGTGATGGAAATGAAACGTTTAAGGACAATATGTGGTGTGATATGGTTTGATCGAGTAAGTAATTTAAGAGTAAAAGAGATGTGTTGTAATAAAAAGAGTGTGGTTGAGAGAACAGAAGAGGGTGTGTTGAAATGTTTTGGGCATATGGAAGAAAAGTGAGTGAGGAAAGATTGACTAAGAGGATATATGTGTCAGAGGTGCAGGGAAGGAGAAGCGGGAGACCTAACTGGAGGTGGAAGGGTGGAGTGAAAGGGATTTTGAGCGGTCAGGTCCTGAACATGCAGGGGGGTGAAAGGCGTGCACGGAATGGAGTGAAATGGAACGTTGTGGTATCCTGGCTCGACGTGCTGTCACTGGACTGAATCAGGACATGTGAAACGTCTGGGGTAAACCATGCAAAGATCTGTGGGGCCTCGATGTGGATAGGGAGCTGTGGTTTCGGTGAATTACACTTGACAGCTAGAAACTGAAGGTGAGCGAATGTGGCCATTTTCATCTCTTTCCTGGCGCTACCTCATTGACGCAGGGGGTGGCGATGCTATTTCCTGTGGGGCGGGGTGGCCTCAGAAATGGATGGAGGTGAGCAAGTATGAATATGTACATGTGTATGTGCATATGCATGTGTATGTGCATGTATGTATATATGTATATGTTGGTATATATATACATGTACTGTGCATATATGGGCATGTATGTATATATGTGTGTATGTGGGGTGATGGGTCGTTCTTCGTCTGTCTCCTGGCGCTACCTCGCTGACGCGGGAAACAGCGATCAAGTAAAATAAAAAA
>JAYMFT010245411.1:0-10987 GCA_038088735.1 Panulirus argus
AAACTGAGGAGTTGGAAATGCAGTTAATTGACTTTCAGGCCTCATCATTGTGGTCAGCTAAATTTAAAGATCTTCGAAAAATATTGGAAACTAGTACGACTGATCATGCAGCCTCCATATTAAGTTCCTGGACATCACTGCCGGATGAATTCAACTGCATGAAGAAAGTAGCTTTTGCACTGCTATCAGCATTTGGATCTACATATCAATGTGAGCAGATATTTTCACACAAGAAGCACATCCTCAACCCCCATTGCAGCAAACTTACAACGGATAATTCCGAGGGTTGCGTGAAGCTCAAGGTGTCCAGATATTCACCTGAAATTTCAACTTTGGCCAAAGGGAAGCAAGAGCAAGGATCGCATTAATATGGTTGAGTATAAATTTAAAATTGAATAAAAGAACATATTTTTAGTTACAAAGAATGCTAAATGCTACAAAAATGTTACATTTATGTTATGCATGTGCAGGAAAATACATTTTACTTTAATGACAATGGTCACTACACACTGTATAATTATGATTTCAATTTTCATAGGCTATATAGTGCTGAAAAAATATAACACCTGGCAAGCATGGTAGTAATAAAAATGGCATTAATTATAAAATAGCACACTATGTTCAAAAGGTTGCCGACCCTTGCTCTACTTGACCCCGTCCTGTAGCACACTCTACTTGACTCCGTCCTATAATACACTCTACTTGACCTCGTCCTATAGTACACTCTACTTGACCCCGTCCTATAGTACACTCTCCTCAACTCCGTCCTATAGTTCACTCTACTTGACCCCGTCCAATAGTACACACTACTAGACCCTGTCCTATCGTACACTCTCTTGACCCCGTCCTATAGTACACTGTACTTGATCTCGTCCTATAGTGCACTCTACTTGACTCCGTCCAATAGTTCGCTCTACCTAACCCCGTCCTATAGTACACTCTACCTGACCCCGTCCAACCGTACACTCTACTCGAACAAGTCCTATTGTACACTCTACTTGACCCCGTCCTACAGTCACTCTACTTGACCGCGTCCTATCATACACTCTACTTGACTTCGTCCTATAGTACACTCTACTCGACCCCATCCTATCGTGCGCTCTTCTTGACCCCGCCCTTCAGTACACTCTACTTGACCCCGTCTTAAGTACACTCTACCTGACCCTGTCCTTTAGTTACCTCTACTTGATTCCGTCCTGCAGTACACTCTACTTGACCCCATCCTATAGTACACTCTACTCGACCCCGTCCAATCGTATACTCTACTTGACCCCGTCCTATAATACACTCTACTTCACCACGTCCAATAGTACACTCTACTTGACTCCGTCCTACAGTACACTCTACTTGACCCCGTCCTATCGTACACTCTACTTGACCCCGTCTCATAGTACACTGTGATCGACCCCGTCCTATCGTACACTCTACTTGACCCCGTCTTATAGTACACTCTACTTGACCCCGTCCTATCGTACACTCTACTTGACCCAGTCCTATAGTAAACTCTACTTGACCACGTCCTATAGTACACTCCACTTGACCCCATCCTATCGTACACTCTACTTGACCCTGTCCAATAGTATATTCTACTTGATCCCGTCTATAGTACACTCTACTCGACCCCGTTCAATCGTACACTCTACTTGACCAGATCCTATAATACACTCTACTTGACCCAGTCCTATCGTACACTCTACTTGATCCCGTCCATTAGTACACTCTACTTACCCCGTCCTATAGTACACTCTACCTGACCCCGTCATATAATATACTCTACTTGACCCTGTCCAATCGAACACTTTACTTGACCCCGTCCTATAATACACTGTACTTTACCCCGCCCATTCGTACACTCTACTTGACCCCTTCCTATAGTACAATCTACTTAACCCCGTCCCATAGTACACTCTACTCGACCCCGTCCTATCTTACACTCTACTTGACCCCGTCCAACAGTAAACTCTACCTGACCTCGTCCTATCGTACAGTCCACTTGACCCCGTCCCATAGTACACTCTACTTGACCCCGTCCCATAGTACACTCTACCTGACCCGTCCTATATTACACTCTACTTGACCCTGTCCTATAGTACACTCTACCTGATCCCGTCCTATAGGACACTCTACTTGACCCCGTCCTATAATACACTGTTTTTGACCCCGACCTATAGAGCACTATACTGGACCCTGTTCTATAGTTCACTCTACTTGACACCATCCTATGGTGCACTCTACTTGACCCCGTCCTATAGTACAATATACTTGACCCCGTCATATAGTACACTCTACTCGACCCCGTCCTATACTACATTCTACTTGACCCCGTTCTATATTACACTCTACTTGACCCCGTCCTATATCACACCCTGCTTGACCTCGTTCTATAATACACTCTATTTGACCCCGTTCTATATAACACTCTACTTGACCCCGTTCTATATTACACTCTACTGGACCCCGTCCTATAGTACATCCTACTTGACCCCGTCCTATATTACGCTCTACTTGACCCCGTCTTATAGTACATTCTACTTGACCCCGGCCTATAGTACACCCTACTTGGCCCCGTCCTATAGTGCACTCTACTTGACCCCGTCCCATAGTACACTCTAATAGACCCCGTCCTATATTACACTCTACTTGACCTCGTCCTATATTACACCCTACTTCACCCCGTTGTATAATACACTCTACTTGACCCCGTCCTGTCGAACACTCTACTTGACCCCGTCCTGTCGAACACTCTACTTGACCCCGTCCTTTAATAAACTCTTATTGACCCTGTCCATTCGTACACTCTCCTTGATCCCGTCGTATAGTACAATCTACTTGACCCAGTCCAATAGTACACTCTACTCGACACCGTCTTATCGTACATTCTACATGACCCCGTCCTACAGTACACTCTATTTGACCCATTCCTATCGTACACTCTACTTGACCCCGTCCCACAGTACACTCTACTTACCCCGTCCTATCGTGCACTCTACCTGACCCCGTTCTATAATACACTCTACTTGAAACCGTCTATAGTACACTCTACTCGACCCCGTCCAATCGTACACTCTACTTGAACCCGTCCTAAATACACTCTACTTGTCCCTGTCCATTCGTACACTCTACTTGACCCCGTCCTATAGTACAATCTACTTGACCCCTTCCAATAGTACACTATACTTGACCCAGTCCTATCGTACACTCAACTTGACCCCGTCGTATGATACACTCTACTTGACCCCGTCCAATAGTACACTCTACTTGACCCCGTCCTACAGTACACTCTACTTGACCCCGTCCTATCTTACACTCTACTTGACCCCGTCCTATAGTACACTCTACTCGATCCCGTCTTATCGTTCACTCTACTTGACCCCGTCCTATACTACACTCTGCTTGACCCCGTCCTATCGTACACTCTACTTGACCCCATCCTATAGTACACTGTACTTGACCCCGGCCTAAAGAACACTCTACCTGACCCCATCCTATAGTACACTCTACCTGACCCTGTTCTTTAGTAACCTCTACTTGACCCCGTCCTATAGTACACTCTACCTGACCCCGTCCTTTAGTAACATCTACTTGACCCCGTCCTATAGTACACTCTACTTGACCCGTCCAATGATATACTCTACTTGACCCAGTCTATTGTACACTCTACTCGACCCCGTCAAATCGTACACTCTACTTGAACCCGTCCTAAATACACTCTACTTGACCCTGTTCATTCGTACACCCTACTTGACCCCGTCCTATAGTACAATTTACTTAACCCCTTCCAATAGTACACTCTACTTGACCCAGTCCTATCGTACACTCTACTTGACCCCGTCCGATAGTACACTCTTCTTACCCCGTCCTAAAGTACACTGTACCTGACCCCGTTCTACAATACACTCTACTTGACCCCGTCTACTGTACACTCTGCTCGACCCCGTCCAATCGTACACTCTACTCGACCCCGTCCTATAATACACTCTACTTGACCCCGTCCTATAGTACATCCTACTAGATCCAGTCCTATAGTACACTCTACTTTACCCCGTCTTATAGTACACTCTACTTGACCTCGTCCTATCGTACACTCTACTTGACCCCGTCCCATAGTACACTCTACTTGACCCCGTCCCATAGTACACTCTACATGACCCCGTCCTATATTACTCTCTACTTGACCTTGTCCTATAGTACACTCGACTTGATCCCGTCCTATAGGACACTCTACTTGATCCCGTCCTATATTTCACTATACCTGACCCCGTCCTATAGTACACTCTGCTTGACCCCGTCCTATCGTACACTCTACTTAACCCGTTCCTATAGTACACTGTACTTGACCCCGGCTTAAAGTACACTCTACCTGACCCCGTCCTATAGTACACTCTACCTGACCCCGTCCTTTAGTAACCTCTACTTGACCCCGTCCTATAGTACACTCTACCTGACGCCGTCCTTTAGTAACATCTACTTGACCCCGTCCTATAGTACACTCTACTTGACCCAGTCCAATAATATACTCTACTTGACCTCGTCTATCGTACACTCTACTCGACCTCGTCCAATCGTACTCTACTTGAACCCGTCCTAAATACACTCTATATGACACTGTCCATTCGTACACTCTACTTGACCCCGTCCTATAGTACAATCCACTTGACCCCTTCCAGTAGTACACTCTACTTGACCCAGTCCTATCGTACACTCTGCTTGACCCCGTCCGATAGTACACTCTTCTTACCCCGTCCTATAGTACACTGTACTTGACCCCGTCCTATAATACACTCTACTTGACCCCGTCTATAGTACACTCTACTCGACCCCGTCCAATCGTGCACTATACTTGACCCCGTCCTATAATACACTCTACTTGACCCCGTCCATTCGCACACTCTACTTAACTCCGTCCTATAGTACAATCTACTTGACCCCGTCCTATAGTACACTCCACTTAACCCCGTCCCATAGTACACTCTTTTCAACCCCGTCCTATAATACACTCTACTTGACCCCGTCCAGATTCGTACACTCTACTTGACCCCGTCCTATAGTACATCCTACTTGACCCAGTCCTATAGTACACTCTACTTGACCCCGTCTTATAGTACACTACTTGACCTCGTCCTATCGTACACTCTACTTGACCCCTTCCCACAGTACACCCTACTTGACCCCGTCCTATATTAAACTTTACTTGACCTTGTCCTATAGTACACTCTACTTGATCCCGCCCTATAGGACACTCTACTTGACCCCGTCCTATATTTCACTATACCTGACCCCGTCCTATAAGACACTCTACTTGACCCCGTCCTATAACACACTGTTTTTGACCCCAACCTATAGAGCACTATACTTGACCCTGTTCTATAGTTCATTGTACTTGGCCCCGTCCTACATTACATTCTACTTGACCCCGTCCCATAGCACACTCTACCTGACCCCGTCCTGTAGTACACTCTACTTGACCCTGTCCTATCGTACACTCTACTTAACCCCGTCCTATCGTAAACTCTACTTGACCTAGTCCTATAGTACACTCTACTTGACCCCGTCCTATATTACACTCTACTTGCCCCCGTCCCATAGCACACTCTACTTGAACCCGTCCTATAGTACACTCTACTTGACCCCGTCCTACATTACACTCTACTTGGGCTAGTCCTATTTTACACTCTACTTGATCCCGTCCTATAGTATACTTTACTTGACCCTATCCTATCGTACACTCTACTTGATCCCGTCCTACATTACACTCTACTTGACCCCGTCCTATATCACACTCTACTTGATCCCGTCCTATATTACACTCTACTTGACCCCCTCATATAGTACACTCTTCTTGACTATGTCCTATATTAAATTCTACTTGACCCCGTCCTATATTACGCTCTACTTGGCCACGTCCTATAGCACACTCTACTTGACCTCGTTATATTGTAAACTCTATTTGACCCCGTCCTATAGTACACCCTACTTGACCCCGTCCTATATTACACTCTACTTGACCCCATCCTATGATACACTCTATTTGACCCCGTCCTATATTACACTCTACTTGACCCCATCCTATGATACACTCTATTTGACCCCGATCTATATTACAATCTACTTAGCCCCGTCCTATGATACACTCTATTTGACCCCGATCTATATTACAATCTACTTAGCCCCGTCCTATATTACACTCTACTCGACCCCGTCCTGTAACACAATCTGCTTGACTCCGTCCTATAGTACACTCTACCTGACCCCGTCCTATTATATACTCTACGTGACCCTGTCCTACAGTACACTCTACTTGACCTTGTCCTATAGTACACTCTACTTGGCCCCGTCCTATAGTTCACTCTGCTTGACCCCGTCCTATCGTACACTCTGCTTAACCCCTTTCTATCGTACACTCTACTTGACCCCGTCCTGTAGTTAACTCCGTCCTATCGTACACTCTGCTTAACCCCTTTCTATCGTACACTCTACTTGACCCCGTCCTGTAGTTAACTCTACTTGACCCCATCCTACAGCACATTCTACTTGACCCCGTCCTATAGTACACTCTATTCAACCCTTCCTATTATACAGTCCACTCAATCCTTCCTAAAGTAAAATGCACTTAACCCTCCCTTTAGTTAAGTCTACTACTACTGCTATAATCATCAGCGTGAGTGCGTGTATGTGTGTTTGCATGACCCGTTATGTGCATGTCTTTGCGTGCATGACTGATTGAGTGCGTGCATATTTGTACATGACTACTTAAGTGCATATGTTTGCATGCATGACTGGTCATATGTGGCATTAGTCGTGTGTGTGTGGAGTAGCAGTTGGTGGTGTCGACCATCATGGCTAACCACAACCAGCCACTCATCACCACCACACTGCTATGATACCTCACCACACACACACACACTACACCTTTATAAGAACCTACTCTCTCTCTCTCTCTCTCTCTCTCTCTCTCTCTCTCTCTCTCTAACACATCCCTGAACAAGGCCAGAGAACCCAAAGAAACCCGACACAACAAGGAAAGAAGCGGATATGAAAATCCCGAGAGATTTTCTTTTTTACACTGAGGAAAAGCATTTCAAAGGCTGATCATCCCTGATGTAAACACATGGCTGGACTCAGCCAGACTTTCTCGGTTTGGACAAGACGTGCGGGGGATGGGTCTCTGGAACCCCCGACCACGAGTAAGTTCCACTGCATAAGAAGGCTCCACGCAACACGACAGAGTTGCACAGAGCATAAGTAGGCTGCACGAAGCACGTCAAGGCTGCACGTAGCACGTCAAGGCTGCACGGAGCACGTCATGACTCCATGAAGCACGTCAAGGCTGCACGGAGCACGTCATGACTGCACGAAGAACGTCAAGGCTGCACGGAGCACGTCAAAGCAGCACAGACCACATCAAGGCTGCACTGAGCACGTTAAGGCTGCACGGAGCACGTCATGACTGCATGAAGCACGTCAAGGCTGCACGGAGCACGTCAAGGCTGCACGGAGCACGTCATGACTGCACGAAGCACGTCAAGGCTGCACGGATCACGTCAAGGCTGCACGCAGTACGTCATTACTGCACGAAGCACGTCAAGGCTGCATGGAGCACGTCAAAGCTGCACAGAGCACGTCAAAGTTGTGCTGAGCACGTCAAGGCTGAACGGAGCACGTCATGACTGCACGAAGCACATCAAAGGTGCACGGAGAACGATAAGGCTGCACGGAGCACGTCAAGGCTGCACGGAGCACGTCAAGGCTGCACGAAGCACGTCATGACTGCACAAAGCACGTCAAGGCTGCACGGAGCACGTCAAGGCTGCACGGAGCACGTTAAGGCTGCACGGAGCACGTCAAGGCTGCACGGAGCACGTCATGACTGCACAAAGCACGTCAAGGCTGCACGGAGCACGTCAAGGCTGCACGGAGCACGTCATGACTGCACAAACACGTCAAGGCTGTACGAAGCACGTCAAGGCTGCATGAAACAAGTCATGACTGCACGAAGCACATCAAGGATGCGCGGAGAACGTCAAAGCTGCAGAGAGCACGTCAAGGTTGCACGGAACACGTCATGACTGCTTGAAGCACGTCAAGGCTGCACGGAGCACGTCATGGCTGCACGGAGCACATCAAGGCTGCACGACACTCTTCATGACTGCACGAAGCACGTCAAGACTGCATGAAGTACGTCAAGGCTGCACGGAGCACGTCATGACTGCACGGAGCACGTCAAGGCTGCACGGAGCACGTCATGACTGCATGAAGCTCGTCAAGGCTGCACGGAGCACGTCATGACTGTACGAAGCACGTCAAGGCTGCACGTAGCACGTCGAGGCTGCATGGAGCACGTCAAGGCTGCATGGAGCACGTCAAGACAGCATGGAGCACGTCATTATTGCATGAAGCACGTCAAGGCTGCACGGACCACGTCATGACTGCATGAAGCACGTCAAGGATGCACGGAGCACGTCAAAGCTGCACATAACACGTCATGACTGTTTGAAGCACGTCAAGGCTGCACGGAGCACGTCATGACTGCACGAATCAAGTCAAGGCTGCAGGGAGCACGTCAAGGCTGTATGGAGCATGTCAAGACTGCACGATGCACGTCAAGGCTGCATTGAGCACGTCAAGACTGTACTAAGCAAGTCAAGGCTGCAGGGAGCACGTCAAGGCTGCAGGGAGCACGTCAATGCTGTACGGAGCACGTCAAGGCTACACGGAGCACGTCAAGGCTACACGGAGCACGTGAAGGCTGCACGGAGCACGTCATGACCGCAAGAAGCACGTCAAGGCGGCACGAAACGCGTCTAGGCTGCACGGAGCATGTCATGACTGCACGGAGCACGTCAAGGCTGCACAGAGCACGTCATGACTGCACGAAACACGTCAAGGCTGCAAGGAGCACGTCAAGGATGCACGAAGCACGTCAAGGCTTCACGGAGCACGTCATGACTGCACGAAACACGTCAAAGCTGCAAGGAGCACGTCAAGGATGCACGGAGCACGTCAAGGCTGCACGGAGCATGTCATGACTGCACGAAGCACGTCAAGGCTGCAAGGAGAACGTCAAGGCTGCACGAAGCACGTCAAGGCTGCACGGAACATGTCATGACTGCACGAATCACGTTAAGGCTGTCGGAGAACGTCATGACTGCACGAAGAACGTCAAGGCTGCACGGAGCACATCAAAGCTGCACAGAGCACGTCAAGGTTGTGCTGAGCACGTCAAGGCTGAAAGGAGCACGTCATGACTGCACGAAGCACATCAAAGGTGCACGGAGCACATCAAGGCCACACGGAGCACGTCAAGGCTGCACGGAGCACGTCATGACTGCACGAAGCACGTCAAGGCTGCATTGAGCACGTCAAGACTGCACGGAGCACGTCATGACTGCAAGAAGCACGTCAAGGCTGCACGAAGCACGTCAAGGCTGCACAGAGCAGTCAAAGCTGCATGGGACACGTCAAGGCTGCACGGAGCACGTCAAGGCTGCATGGGACACGCCAAGGCTACATGAAACACATCAAGGCTGCACGGAGCACGTGAAGGCTGCAAGGAGCATGTCAAAGCTGCACGGTGCACGTCAAGACTGCACGGAGCACGTCATGACTGCACGGAACACGTCAAGGCTGCATGGAACATGTCAATGCTGCACGGAGCATGTCAAGGCTGCACGGAGCACGTCATGGCTGTACGGAGCACGTCAAGGCTGCAGAGAGCACGTCAAAGCTGTACGGAGCACGTTTAGGCTGTACAGAGCACGGTTAAGGTGAGGAACGCTAACGTGAAGACCAGAGGGTCGGAAACACGGCGGAATATGCAGGTGAGGGACGAAGGCTTCAGCAGGGCCCTGAAGGAGGACCCAAGAAGACCCTAGAAGGCTTCCCAGATTCCGAGAGAACCCACTGTAGGAGCTGACAGGACCCTGGTGAGGCCACGCCGCCCGTACTCTTCTCTTGACGGACCAACTCCTCCCAGACCAATTCAGACCATCCGTGCAGATTAATACCGGCCGCAGATTACCATCAATAATTAACAATGGGATCGCTAATGAAGGGTAACCACTTACCTTCCCTTGGACTCCTAATTAGGTCCTCAGGAGTCACGGAGGAAGATGGGACTAATGCCCACGTAATGAGACCAGCAGATCCTTCGACCTTACCTGTTGACCAGAAGAAATCTTCGTGTCATTAAACAAAGACAGAATAAATAACCAATGTAATCAAAATGCATAAGTAAATCACTAGCAACGAATTTTCAATCATATATGAATGTGCAAAATTCATCTTGAATTAGCTGCATAATCTTCCATGTCAATAGTGACCAATACGCAAGATTGAGAGAGAATCCATAGATGTGGAATTCATCATTGTTTCGTGAGCCTTTAGTTGCGTATTATGTTGATGGTGGCGTCCTCTCTCTCTCTCTCTCGTACTCTATATATTTGTATACTTTCTTTTCACTTACTCTCTGTGTATGTCTCTCCACACATATCTACCTATTTTTCTCTTTTTCTCTCTTTCGTTCAACCTATCTCCTCTTTCTAACTCTCGACCTCGCTCTCAACTTCCCCATCAACTGTCCCATCTCATTGCTCCTCAACCTATCATCTCATCAACCCACGGAATCCAATATTGGTTCTGCATTTTGGACAACATTTTGGGTCTGAAATTTGGCCCCATTCCCAGTGGAGAGCATCCCTCATTCCCTGAATCTACAGTTCTCTAGATAAAGTAACACCCAGCTCCAAAATTGTTGGGATACAGTCGTGCTAAATCCAGTTTTGTTAAGATACAATAGTACTATGCCTAATATCGTTTAGATACAGTAGTACTATAACCAAATCTATTAAGGTACAGTAGCACTAAATCCAATTTTGTTTAGATACAGTAGTACTATTGCTAATTTTGCTTTAGATACAGTAATATTATGCCCTATATATACATACATATATATATATATATATATATATATATATATATATATATATAT
>JAYMFT010245422.1:0-10987 GCA_038088735.1 Panulirus argus
ACATATATATATGTTAGCTACCACAACTAAACAGTATATACGGTCCAATTAAAATAATAATTATAGAACCTATCCAAACGTAACTTACGATACTGCTCCAGTTCAAAGAAGTTTTCAGAGGGAAATGAAAAGCAAATGATTGTAAACTTTGCAACTCGTATAATAATTACTAAAGGTCGAGTTGCAAAATGAATCTTTACGAAGGATAAAAGGCGAACATGAGGCTCTTTGATATTGCTAGCTTCATCAACTTTACCCCAGACGTGTTCAATAGATCTTAAAGGACGCGTAAAACCTTTTGGGAGACAGAAGGCGCGAGAATATTCTTGCCTCATCATATATTCATAATGAGGCTGCATCACCGTCAGCTGACGAAGTAGAGTACAGTCTCGACGTATAATATTCTCGCTTCAAAGGAGTCCATCCTGCTGTCCCTACTACCGAGTTTAACGCAGCCTTGGAGCGGCAGAAGCCCTAGATAGGGACATCAAAACCCACCTCAGCAAGGAAGGTTATATATATATATATATATATATACATATATATATATATATATATATATATATATATATATATATATTTGTGTGTGTGTGTGTGTGTGTGTGTGTTTAATAAATGTTGCCAACTCTTTTACCGTCTGTGTTGTTGGGGGTTCCGCTCTTTCACGGGCTTGGGTCTGGTACTGTGAACGACTTGTTTCCGCGAACACTAAAACACATTGCCACTAACGAGGGCATAAGGTGCAATTAACATCTTTTTCTCATAGGCATTATGGGATTATTTTGAATGAGTTTACTTACAGAAAAAAAGAAAAAAACGCTAATTAGTCACTCTTTGACGACTCAGTTCGTACCGAGGGTGAATAGAGCAGATAACAAAAATACCTGATTCATTCGGGGGACGAAAAGAGACGCTGTTTCTAATTCGAGCGGGTATTTAAATACCGTACGTATGGTGATGGTCGGCTGGCTGGTTCTTTCGGCTTTAGTCCGATCGACAGCCACCAGCGTCATTAAGGCCGACGACGTCATTGTGGAAACCACCAATCGGACAGTCTTGGAAAAACCTTTTGTTTGTTTGTGTGTTCCAGACCAAACGCGCTTTCACTGCTTGCATGGTGGCAGGGAATATGAAGCTTGGTTGTCACTTTATCGACTTCAGGTCTATCGACAAGCCAAGACTGCAGTTTTTGGTCTTGGTTGTAATTTGGGTTGTCTCTGCTTCAACCACATGTAGTTGTCTGGTTATGTTGGCTTTCTGGTGTTGCGACCTATGGGTTGACCGTTATGTATTCTAGACTCCCTGGTTGCTTTAAGGTGTAGTGCATCGTTTGTGTATTGTCTGTATAAAAAATTACCATTACGGTGTTCGTAACACATGTGTACGCCATGATTTATGTCGGTTTTGTATCAGTGGATTTCATGTGACTCTTTGTGATTTAATGGACGAGCCGCTTACCGTGCGCGAGTATTCAGTGAGTATTTGTAATGTCCCAAAAATACTTTGTATTCATATATTCTTTCAATATTCCACTAAGATAATTACCGAATGGCCAGATGTCGTGCTAACTGTGGTGATGAATAACCAATTTTGATCCTGAATTCGGTGATGCAGTTGCTTATTACAACCACAGGTTGTGATTCTAGTACAGTAAAAGTTCGTCTGTTTGAGATAAAGCTGATCGTATACGAGTCTTTTTGATGTGAGAAGGAGGATAGGTCTGGCAGGAGAAGACCTGGGGGCACTGAGGAGGAGGGGGAGAGGAAAGGCTGGCGAGGTAAAAGGAAGAAGGGAGGAATGTGAGCGAAGAGGAAGAGAAGGAGAGAAACTTGAAAATAAGAGAAGGATGGTAAGTTAAAGAGAATGAAGGGAGAAAAAAGAAAACAGAAGGATAAAATGAATACCAACATGATCTGGCGGTGGCCCAAGTCAATTCCCAAGCAGGATGTAAAAACAATCCTCCGGTAACTAGACGAGAATTTGTGAATAGTTTTGCCTCTGTGCTGGTCCCGAGGGCCTGGGTCCCGGACACTTTTATTGCAACGTTTTGAGCAGCAAGTGGCTCCCTGAATCAGAAGACCAGGTTCAACAGATATAAAGGTTTAAGGAAGACCTCTGTAGATGGCCTGGCAGTGGTTAAGTCCTTGTCTTCACATGGGCGAAGGCATTATGGTGAGAAGTATATAACGAGGCAATGTTGACTATGAGATAGAGCGTTTAAGATGTTCTCGTAGGCCGGGGGTAAAAAAAAAAAAAAAATGTAGCAAAAACAGCGAAGCGGGTATCATGGAAGGCTGGAAGAGCTTCCAGGAATCAGCATCTCTTGGAGCAGCTGGAGAGTATAATTAGAAGCAAATTGGTTGTTTTTCCCAGAGCGAGGGAGATATCAAAGGGGCTGCTCAGTGGTTCGATATATATAATGAGGCGAGAGAGATCATTTCGGTCTAAAGGGCTTCACCTGAGCCGCGGCCTCTCGTCGGAAGCAGTAAAGAATAGCCGGACGCGGGCCATGACTATGTACACCGCCGGCTCGGTGAAGAGAGTACGTTAGGTACACAGGAGTCGCGGAGGGAGCCCAGGCGATATGCTAGAGCTGCATCAAGGGAGGGTATGAGATGGTAACTCCTCGAGCAGAACGTCACAACCCGACAGAACTATAGCTGTATACAAGGCATTAGTATGGGAGGTTGGAGATGACGAGTAAAGCTCGGAAAATAGACTGTAAGAGGGAGAGGGAATGTCCTGTTGACTGGCGCTTCGCTCAGATGCTCGAATACCAGACTGGTGACCTTACTGTCATGCAGGACTCCGACCGTTGAGGATAAAGCAGCTGTTGTGTTGTGGGACACATTATGTGCTGCAGCACAGGCGAGGAAGAATCTAATGTCACCATGCTAAGGTTGCTAAGGGGAACACAGTCTGAGGTCCTGAGGCCAAGATCAAGTTGCATACATCGTGTATCACTGGTGTGATAGAGACAGCAGCAGCAGCATACCCTAGATAAAGCTTACTGTGGGAAGCCTACCTTCCTAGCTTCAAGGGCAGGAGTAATCAACACCTGGTAGAAATCGCAGTAAAGATGAAGGTAAAGGGAGTATTCCAAGCCCCTCAGGAGGGAAACCAGTCTAGTAAGGCCAAGAATAAGATGTATGAGATCATATCATAGTCACTCCATACCTCTGCCAAGAGTGAGTGGTAAACGCAGAGGTGTAGTCTAGGAAAGTCAAGACGTAGATATCGCTACACCTTGTGCGAATCAGGTAAAGGATTGCTTAATAGGACCATGTGGACATCCCAAAGACTGGCCATACGCCAACTGGCGGTACTCGGAACTTGAGGAGAACCCCACTGAGGTTGGCTCATGAGTCAGTGATGAGTGATGATCTGGCAGCAAGAAGACCATAGATCAGATCCTGGGGGACCTCCAACCAAGGGAGGGCGAAGACGTTCAGTGACTCTCTGTTCTACAACATTTGTCAGACGATGTTCCCAAGGGGAAGAACCATAAAAAACTCCTACTGAAGATGTGCCCCTAATGTATGAGCGTCTCCTTGGGTGGTTCTTGTCTTGATAAGAGTCCCAAGACAGCATTTTCGGTCCAGTGGATAGACCCAGGAAGTTCAACACCCTGCCTAATGGATATGTGTCTGCCTTAAAGATGAGGAAGCTGGCTAAGAGGCTAAAGAGGAGGAAGCTGGCTAAGAGGCTAAAGAGGAGAAAGCTGGCTAAGAGGCTGTACCACGTAAATAAACACGCGAATGACTTATTCATTCACACACCGACGTCGGATGAACACATTGCACCCCCAGGAGACTTCCTGACCAAGGTGTGACGGCATGGGCTCTTGTTTCGGTTCTCTAATTGTGTTGTATGTACAAACAGCAATGGAAATTTAGGACATGAGTTTGAGGCAGGGAGAGACAAGATGCAGAGCAGCACGAGGTCCAGTAATAACGACTTGCCTGAAGTCCTTCTTAAGGTCTCACGGGACGTTCAGAGAAATTCCCTTCCCAGGTACACTGCTGAAGCAGCTCTGCTCACAGCCTTCCTCCGGAAAACTCTCAAAAGTAAATTTGGAGAACCCGAAGGAAAAGCTTTTCCAAGAGATAAACAAAACTATTTCCTGTTCACCTAGACTGGCTGCACCAGACCTTAATTAACAGACTGTACGACACACACAGCCGTATCGTTGCAGGTGAAAGTCCTTTTCGGGAAAACAGAATGTTAAGGCAGCCTTTCTGGCACGGATGGGGCAGAGGAAGAGGTAACGCAGCTGCAGCTTCCTGAGCCTCAGTCTTGTGGTCAGAGTTGAAATCTGGGGCATTTGTGGTGTGTGTGTGTGTGTAGGGAGGACCCGATCATCCATTTATTATTTCATAATTACCCAAGGACGAATCTTTAGGAAAGAGTCCTGGTGTTACCCAAGACCTCTATAAAGGTTCCTTCGGCCCAAGGTTACTGTACTTCCAGTAGCAGGGAAATGCAGATTGCTTTGGAGTCAGTAGTTCTTTGACGAGACTGTACTCCCAATGATGCAGCCTCGCCAGACGTGGCTTTTCAGTCGTGGTGTAACCTCGCCAGGCGAAGTCCGGTTAACACTGAGGATCTTTCTACAACTACTTGTATTGTTTTCCTTCATGGTGAATGTTTCAGTCGTGGACAAAACTCGTCATCGAGGCCAGGCCATAAGAGGACACGAGAGTATTGAAGAGCTGGAAAACTTTCCTACTAAAACTGGAGCAAACTGTAGCTGTCGGGAAAAGCGTGATTTATTACGAGATAAAAAGGAGACTAAGACAAGAGTTTGAAGTTAAGGAAAACTGAGAAGAACAGGTGTAGGGTGCATGTTGGGAGATGGTGACGAGTCTTGCTTGGCAGCTTGGCTTCACTGAGACAGGGTCACACCAGCAATCCTCTACACAGAGTGTGGAATATGGCTCCGGGTATCCCTTTTATACATTTAGGTCAGGTTGGTAGAAACTGAAGTACATATATACCCTTTATACACTATTTTGAAATTATATTTTACTCCGGATACTTTTCACAGAAATCATTTGACTCCGTATGTAGCAACTCTTTGCTTGTCAAAACCACGTTTCTGCGACTGTATTTTTAGACCATTAAAGTTCCTGGTGTAGTAACACGTTATCTTGGCATCTCAGGCTCTGGTCCTCCCAAGTTAATGCCACGACTCGAATCTTTGTCACCGTAGGCAACAGCAGATGAGTATAGTTTCCTGTTGCATGATACTGCATTTCTTGACAATACTAAAAACATGAGACATCGGTACTGTCTTTAGGTTAGCGTCTGTTGGTATAGATTCAAGGGGAACCACACATGACATCACTAAGATTGCCATACCATCGCCCTGGCTCGAGCCTACGACACACTACTGGTGGGGTGGTAGTCCCCTCCCTCAAGTGGCAGCATGTCAAAGTGACAGTGGCACACTAAAATGACATGAAATTACTTTCGTTAAGAAGAGAACAGTCATCGTTGGTGTGGCTAAAGGTGGTGACACTACAGGCAGACTCGACGAATCTGCCCACAAAAATGCTGGCTGATTGCAACCCGAGGGTCGTCACCTCTAGACCTCAGGAGATGAGGACGGAAGAGAGGCGCAACGTCCTCTCCCTCTGCTCTCCTCCCCCTTTCACCCCTCCCCCCCTCATCCCCACCCCCTCTCTCTCACCCCCTCCATCACAAAATTGCTAGGGGGATAATGCCCCAGCCTGGCACTCTTAAGATGAAAGGCTTGCTGGAGGGCCTGGGAAAGTGCGACGTGGAGGGGGTGTGGAGTGGACTAATGGGGTGGAGGGGTAGATATGGGAGCAGGACCTGGAGGGACTCCGGGTGGAGTAACTTGCAAGAGGTTAACGGTGGAGTAAGGAGGAAGAGAGGATGGGCATGGGATGGGAAGGGATAAAGGAGAACTGAAAGAGAGGAGGATGAAAGAGGCGCATCGTAAGACAAGGATACCGAAGGGTATGAGAGTTGTGGATAGTGGGGCTAGAGTGTGACGGTACTTCGAGGAGTGACTGAGTGGAATACAGAATGTAGATGATACGGAAAAGAGGATGAGGAAGAAAGGGAAGAAAAAGAAGAGAATGAAGGAGTCTGAGTGTTGAATGTATATGTCCAACGCAGAAGAATATTCAGTGAAGGATGGGGACAGTGGTGATGTGACGTGGCACGGTTCCTAAAGACACAAGACAGCAGCTCAGTGCGTTTGTGGAGCAGATGAAATAAAGGTGCAGAGGGAAATGCCTCCACTTGCTCGTATATTTACGGCAAGGTCTACCTGGGTTTTGTATTTTTCCAACTCCCTCACCAATCTTGTGTTATACACAAAAATTATGACAGAGGGCTCAGTATGAACAGTTTCAACGGCTGGATTCCCAAGCAGCTTATGAATGATTCCAAAAACAGACAATTTAGAGGTAGTCGTTAGCGAATGATTTCTCGTACAGTACGAAGTGACAGATTTTAGTGAATATGTACACTGTAACGAGCTTAAAAGTAAGTTCATAGGGCTACGTTTCGTCTGAAATCGCTGCAGGACACTATGCCACTCATGAAACGAGTCTGCAGTTGATATTCTGGTACTCTTTGATCACACTCTAATTCATCGCTCATCATGTACCAATGCTTCACAGTTGTTGTGTCCAACATTCTAGCAGTGTGGACTGCATTATAAGTTGCTACCTATACGACAGTGACGCTCTGGCCAAACTCTGTGACGGGGACAGGGAGCACTGGAGGCTCCACGAAGAAACAACGCATCTAAAAACTTAGTCATAATGTTAGTAAGTCAAATTTAAGAACTGACTCGACTGTATGACTGAAACACGACTGTGGCAAGATATTTACTATGACCACTCGACTTCGGTAACTGGAGGCCGGATTCAGGGGGACACTAACGAAAAGCTGTCAGTATATGATTTAGTGTCGGGGCTGAGCACAAGACACACATACATCAATAGACGTCTCGAGAATTGATGACGGGGATGAAAAAAGGTTAAGTTCCCCCCAAAAAAAAAGAAATGACAGGAGACAGATCTACGACCGTATCATAACCCTGACGAAAGCCTACGGGCAGTAACTCAAGACCCGAGAAATTCAGGGACTGTTATATGTCATATGATCCTGACGAAGGCACAGAAGGTGGCTGGTGGTGGATGAGGCGGTAAAAGATCCTGAGGGAGTTGTAACGACATGATTCGGAGACACATTGTGGGTAAATGATTAACATTTAGAGTTGGGGAATCCAGGGTTACGTTGTGAGCACTGAAAGGGTAAGGAGGAGTCAGCAACAGAAATACTAGTAATGTTATTACTATTTGTACCGGCAGCGTTATCACCAGTCTCACTGGTGGCGTCGAATTATCATCAGACGCATTAAAGTTATCACCAGACGTACAGGTAGCGTTGAGTCTTGATGGCAAAGCCATGTTATTATTAGACGTACTGATAACGTTATCATTAGACGTACTCTCAATGTTATCATGAGACGTATTGGTAGTCTCATAATCAATCGTACTGGTGTTGTCATCATCAGATGTACTTGTAACATTATCATCAGACGTACAGGTGACTTTATCATCAGAAGTACTGGTAACGTTATCACCAGTCGCTCTGGTGGAGCTGATTTATTATCTATGCCCGTGTTGGCACGGGAGGACAGACGGAGTCCCCAGCGTTGGCATGGACAGAAAAGTTCTTCCATGTTGTCATGGACAGGCCGAGTCCCCGTTGTTGGTACGGACAAACAATATCCTCGATGTTAGCACGGACAGATCTCGAGCTTCCGCCAGTTGCACAACATGAAATACAGGAGAGAAAACTGGTAATGTGAGAGGGAGGAAATACGAATAGAAATCTCCAGTGAAGACGGTGCGTGGCATAACAAGATTTCCAAGAAACAATTCATGAGGAAATATAATGAGAGCGACGAACGAGGCAGACCTGAAAGAAAGCAAAATAAAGAGAAGAGGAAGAAAACGTCAATAAATGGGTTAGAGAAGCGAGAGGAGACTGAAACGAAACGAATGAGAAAAAAGAGCAAAAAGAACCATACAATATGCGGGAAGAAGAGAAGAGAAAACAGAAATAGTAAAGAATTAACAAGCAAAAAAGGAAAAACAGAAAAATAAACTAAACCTAGAGGTATGAAAGAAGCAGAAATCTGGCAAAAATACGATACCAAAGCATAAGAAACGACAGGACACGAAGAGAAAGAGACGGAGATACAAGAGGAGACAACACAAACCCAATTTGATGAGATCGACAGACTCGATCCCTAACAGGCAGCGACACAGCGACTAGTCGTCTGACAAATGAATGTCCGAAGATGTTAGGCTAAAAGAGGCGTGGGTGGATAGAGCAGGGTGGATGGGGGGATAAGGCAGGTGAAGTGGGTTATGGGTGGAGCGGAGTGGATGGTTGGTGGGTGGACGTCAGTGGGTGGGAGTTGATGAGGGATGGTGGCCAGAGCGGGATGGATGATAGATGGGTGGGGTAGGTGGATGGTAGGTTAAGCGGGTAGTGGGTGATTAGGCTGGATAGGATGGATTGTGGATGGTGTGGGTGGATGACGTGTGTGGTGGGTGTAGTGGGCGGCAGATCGGGCGGGTTGTGGGTGGTATGGTTTGGGCGAGTTGTGGGTGCGACGGAATGGGTGCTGGGTGAAGTGGTGGATGGGACGGGTGTGTGTGTGTGTGTGTGTGTGTGTGTGTGTGTGTATCGACCTTGTCAGCTGGGTGCAAATGATACACTGATGGAGTAGTCTGGGCACGCACAGGGACTCCCATAATTAGGGGGTGGGGGGGGGGGGGAGGGGAAGGAAATATATTTCCTTCTTTCTCTCTCTCTCTCTCGTTATAAAAATTTTGAACGGCAGAGAGCAAACGAAATATGTAGAACTGGTATGTTTGTGAAAAGACTGTAAGAACGAGGATCTTGTGAGAATGTAGTGAAAAGAATTCATGCCTTCATTAACACTGGTGGACGTTACCCAATATTTGTTGGGAATAACAGTAACAATAATAATAATAATGATGATGATGATGATAATGATAATACAAATAATAATACAAATAATATTAATAATAATAATAATAATAATAATAATAATAATAATAATAATAATAATAATAATAATGATACTACCACTACTACTACTACTAATAATAATAACAATAATGATAATGATAATAATATTAATAACAACAATAATAATGACCGGTTCATTGAAAAAACTATGTAGCCAGTGGGTAGAAATATATCAAGAAGATGATACATACAGCAGTGAAATCGTGGCTTTAACAAACGATTTTTGCACAAATATTATTTTCGTTTTAAAGTGTTTGCAACAGGGCTGGTCTTGTAGCGGTCTGAACAAATGGGAGCGGTTCGAATCCTTACTGTTAGACGGCATTACATGTTCAGTGGAAGAGCGCGATCACTGCACTGTCCTCGTGCTCACATACGTGTACCTCCACGCGTGACAGTTAAGTCGGCAAAACTGTTGGCTATGGCAATGTGAGCCTGACGGGTTAATGACCGATCGAGACCCCGTTGCTCGTGGACGTGAGACGAAGGGTGTTCGATTATTAGCAATCGTTAAAGTCACTTCTCTGTTATGGGCTACGTAGCCTCGTTGTCAGCTCCCACACAAATGGTAGAGGTTCGAACCCGTACCGTTGGAGGGCATTATGTGAGATATATATATATATATATATATATATATATATATATATATATATATATATATATATATAAAAAGGTATAAGTTATTAAGCCTTAAGAGACTTAATTTTTCCTGTTAAAAGATCTCGATGTCGCCACCTGATCTCGTAATGGATGCGTTCACGCTCAGAAAAAAAAAAGAAAAAGAAAATAGATAAGAAAAAGAGAAGAAAAGAGCAGTGAGATCTGGGGAGATGTAACACATCTTCCCTCAAGGACCGCTTGATGGTAAACATTATCGTAAGAGTCGGAAGACATTTTCCTAGACTGACTCTCAGATCTCAGACAGCATTAGCCTGTGTGTTTCATTCCCGTCAGGTCGATAATGAACATACGACAAAGGCATCTCCGTCCTTGAGATGTTCATAGTTTCAACCTTCGTTCATATATCTCCCTCCCTCCTCTGTCAACATGTTGGGTAAACACGACAGGATGAGCTGCCCCATTTCCTATGTCCTTCCTCATTTAAAGGCAGACTCAAAATGAATCAAGTTTTCGAAACAATCCAGAGACAAAGAAGAACTTGCGCGGAGTTCGTCCATGACCAAATATCAGTGTGTGTGTGTGAGAGTGTATATGTGAGTGGGTGAGTGAGTGAGCGAGTGTGTGTGTATGTGTGTGTGTGTGTGTGTGTGTGTGTGTGTGTGTGTGTGTGTGTTTACGCATTATAGAAAGACGTGTACGTACTTAAAGGCCAAAATTAATCGAGAGCAAACAAAGTTCATGCCTAAAGATGAATTATAGATGATACGTCTAACTGCATCAGTCATTCTGAAAATACACCGAGCGTACCTACAATGCGTCACAATGGACGACGGCAACCTTCACAAAAGAAACGACAGAATGACATCTAATCATGAGAAAATGTCATAAACGATGGGAAAAAAAGTGCATCACATAATCTATAATAATGTCATAATGATGGCAAACCTTTGACAGCAAAAGTAGAAAAGTCAGGAACAGTAAAACATAGAGGCAAAGAATGATAATCATGATAAATGAAACATCTGTAGTTGTGGGAAAAGCAAGATGACTGGACGATGAACGAGAAAGGAATTGGAGAGTTCGCAACAGAGGCTGCGTATTAAGAGGAGACAGCATAGGTGACCACCTTAGTATCAAAGTAGATAGCAAAGACTGGGAAGGTGAGTTGACAAGAATGCGTGAGTAGAGAGAGAGAGAGAGAGAGAGAGAGAGAGAGAGAGAGAGAGAGAGAGAGAGAGAGAGAGAGAGAGAGAGA
>JAYMFT010245433.1:0-10986 GCA_038088735.1 Panulirus argus
TCCTGTATATATATATATATATATATATATATATATATATATATATATATATATATATATATACTGATAGAGAGGATATGAACAGAAAATAATAGTGAAGTAAGACAAATGAATGCGTAATGCAAACAAATGAATAGATTAGATAATCACAGATAAAGAGACTGAAAAGTATTAGATTAAGGCTGTTGGAGGATCGAGATCACATGATGCTAACGACAGAGAAGTTGACCATCTGAGTCAGACGTGTGTCTTGCTACAGATTCATTCGTTTCTCAAACCCCATTCAATGTGTCTAGTTGCCTCCACCTACTGTATCCTGTTGTACCCACCCACTGTGTCCTGTTGTATCCATCAACTGTGTCCTGTAATCTCCAACCACCGTATCCTGTTGTATCCACTTACTGTGTCCTGTTGCCTACACCCACTGCTGTTGTACCACCTACTGTGTCCTTTAGCCTCCACCCACTGTCTCCCGTTGCCTCCACCCAATGTGTCCAGTTGCACCCATCCATTGTGCCATTTCAATCCCGTCTACTGCTTCCCGTTACCCTTATCCATTGTTCCTGTTGCCACTACTCACTGTGCCTGTTCCTCACCCATCACATCCTGTTACCCTCGCCCACTGTGTCCCGCTGCCTGCCTCCACCCACTGTGTCCTGTTGCGCCCACCCACTGTACCTAGTAACCCACCTATCATATCCCGTTACCCCCTACCCACTGTGTCCTTTTACCTCCGCCCACTGTGGCCCGTTATCCCCCACCTACTGTGTGCCAGTGAGTCACCATATTTGGTGGTGCCCTGGCAGTGTCTGTCCTCCAGCCGTATGGCTCGCCAGCAGCCGTCACTACCACAGCGATTAGATAACTGAGGACGGAACTGTTATCTGTATTGTCTTCCTCCACGCCTATGGCCTTGCCTAGCGCCCCTCTCCCCCGCCAACACCACCACCATCACCACCTCCAGGGCCCCGGAGGGCTGAGCAAGGAAGTAATAATACCCTGCTGCATCCCACAGTGTCAGGTCTTAAGATGCCTAATTCGAAACTTGGTTGCTTGTGATTAATATATTTTTTTAGGTATCTTTTTATGAACTTGGGCGTCAAGTTCCAGTAAGTGTACCCTTATGCTAGACATGCATATACTCTCACAATAACGTCGACGAACCAAACAATATTACATAAAGATAACTCGATAACTTCATTGATTATGGGACATCCAAAGAGTGCTTTGAATGACCTTGCTTAAGGATGTGCCTACACCAACATGGAGGGTGATTACTGAGACGGTGTCCCCCACGGTTGGTGATTACTGAGAAAGTGCTCCCACAGTGGTGATTATTGAAACGGTAATCACTGTTGGTGATTACAGACACAGTCCTCATACGGTGGCAATTCACCTTCAGCTGAATGATCTAATGTCAGGGGAATCTTTGGTCATTTTTCCTAGAGAGGTGAAGATGATTCAATAAGTTTATGAAACGTGTTCTCAACCAGCTAAGGTCAGTGATCCATAGAGGCGTACACAACAGGAGGGCGTGGGAGAGATAAGGCCAAACACCACTTGACAAATGATTACATGATGGACTCACAAGGACTTTCTTGTTAAGTCTTTCTCATCAAACAGATGCGTTTTTCTCATCCAAACAGATGTGTATTTCTTATCAAAACAGATGTGTTTTTCTCATTCAGACAGATGTGTCTATCTCATTCACAAAGATGTGTCTTTCTCATCTAAACTGATGTGTCTTTCTCATCCAAACAGATGTGTCTTTCTCAACAAACAAATGTGTCTTTCTCATCTAAACAGATGTGTCTTTATTATCAAATCACATGTGTCTTTATTATCAAAACAGATGTCTTTCTCATTCACACAGATGTGTCTATCTCATTCACACAGATGTGTCTCTCTCATCTAAACTGATGTGTCTTTCTCATCCAAACAGATGTGTCTTTCTCACCAAACAGATGTGTCTTTCTCATCTAGACAGATGTGTCTTTATTATCAAAACAGATGTGTTTTTCTCATTCAGACAGACGTCTTTCTCATCCAAACAGATTTGTCTTTCTCATTCAAACAGATGTCTTTCTCATCGAAATATACCTTTCTCATCTAAACAGATGTGTCTTTCTCATCGAAACTGATGTGTCCTTCTCATCCAGACAGGCGTGTCTTTCTCATCTAAACAGATGTGTCTTTCTCATCCAAACAGATGTGTCTTTCTCATCTAAACAGATGTGTTTTTGTTATACAAACAGATGTGTCTTTCTCATTGAAACAGATGTCTTTCTTATTCACACAGATGTGTCTTTCTCATCTAAACTGATGCGTCTTTCTCATCCAAACAGATGTGTCTTTCTCATCCAAACAGATGCGTCTTTCTCATCCAAACTGATGCGTCTTTCTCATCCAAACAGATGTGTCTTTCTTATCAAAACAGATGTGTCCTTCTCATTCAGACATATGTTTTTTTCTCATCTAAACAGGTGTGTCTTTCTCATCGAAACTGATGTGTCTTTCTCATTCAGACAGATGTGTCTCTCATCGAAACAGATGCGTCTTTCTCATCGAAACAGATGCGTTTCTCATCTAAACAGATGTGTCTTTCTCATCGAAACTGATATGTCCTTCTCATCCAGACAGATGTGTCTTTCTCATCTAAACAGATGTGTCTTTCTCATCCAAACAGATGCTTCTTTCTCATCTAAACAGATGTGTCTTTCTCATCCAAACAGATGCTTCTTTCACATCTAAACAGATGTGTCTTTCTCATCCAAACAGATGCTTCTTTCTCATCTAAACAGATGTGTCTATATAATCAAGACAGATCTGTCTTTCTCATTCAGACAGATGTGTCTTTCTCATCCAAACAGATGTGTCGTTCTCATTCAAACAGATGTCTTTCTCACTGAAACATGCCTCTCTCATCTAAACAGATGTGTCTTTCTCATCCAAACAGATGTGTCTTTCTCATCTAAACAGACGCATCTTTCTCTTTCAAACATATGTCTTTCTTATCGAAACAGATGCCTTTCTCATCTAAACATATGTGTCTTTCTCATCGAAACTGATGTGACCTTCTCATCCAGACAGATGAGTCTTTCTCATCTAAACAGATATCTTTCTCATCCAAACAGATGGGTCTCTCTCATCTAAACAGATGTGTCCTCATCCAGACAGGCGTGTCTTTCTCATCTAAACAGATGTGTCTTTCTCATCCAAACAGATGTGTCTTTCTCATCTAAAAAGATGTGTCCTCATCCAAACAGACGAGTCTTTCTCATCAAAACGAATGAGACTTTCTGATCCAAACAGATGCTTTCTTCTCATCCAAGCAGGTGTCGGTCAGTAAGTATGTCACGTCATCCACTGAGCGGCAGAAGTAATCTGTCATGAGGACATCCCAGTCAAGACGTCCCTGGCTTGACCTCGTCCATGAGGAACACAGCTGTTGTCACACCAGCTCGAGTACACAAAGCCATCAGCTGACATTCGATACTGTATTGCAGTCAGGTGATAACAACGATACGAAACACGAGTCAGACGCTCGTGCTCTCAATGGCCAAGTGTATCGTATGTTCTCGTTAATCAATACGTTGTAGCATAGCATATCGTATGCTCGCGTTACTCAATACATTGCGGCCAAATGTATCTTAAGCTTTCGTTAGCCAGTCCATTGTGAACAAGCTCTCGTTAGCCAGTCCATTGGGGGCACTTTGGGCAATGTCCGATCATGTTAACTGTTAAAAACTGATGACTTGGTTTACCGTAATATCTTCAAAACATTGTGGTGGTGTTTGGTGTGGTAATATGCGACGTTAACACATGCCTGGTCACGGACCAGCTCAGCCCTGACTGTGGTTATGAGGTACAGCCGTACAGATGCAGCGAGGCCAGGCGGCAGGGACGTGGTGGCCTTGGCCATAACAAGGTGTGCAGCGCTTGGTTCCCAGCGCGGCCAAACCATCCTCACCTTGAGGGGCGGCGGCCTTCTCCCACACCACGTCTCCCACGGATTGCAGGAGGCTGGGAGGGAGGGAGGTGGTCTATTGAGGGAGCGGCGGCCTTCTCCCACATCACACATCCCACATACACACTGAAGTAACCCGATAAGCGTTAAACAACCGACTTACCAACTCAGTCGTAATCTCCAGCCGACCAGACATAAACACACATCAGAAACCACGCTCCCCGGACATACTCAGAGTCACTCTGTCCCGTTTACGGTGCGTGTTACCCTTCACTACAACACAACGAACACCATTTCAACATATCCCAAGATCCTTTATGCCCACGGTGCAGCTTCCAAAAGAAAGAAACCGATCACTTACTGCTCTGTTATCCTGCACTTTCTGCACATAGACGCCCACATCACAATACTTTATGATCTATGGTCCCGACCGGTGGGCGTGGCCAGCTTCCTGGGCGCTGTAAGAGCCTCATAGAGACAGAAGGTACTCGTGGGACAGGATAGTCAATATAGATTGAAAGATATGAATGAAATTAAGGGGGTGATAGATGTCAGATGCGGGTTAAGCCCAAACCCCGTTGTATCCAGTGATGCCACAGTATACACAAGTTCACGAGACGTGAAGGAAGCGTCGAGTTTAGTGGAGCCAGTGTCGGCGGCACGACCCAGCACGAGGCACCAGCAAGGCGTAAGCCACTGCCAAGTTCCCGAGTACTTAACTTACACTTCGCTCCCAGCACCGCTCACGTGACCGGTATGTAAAGTATATTTGTCCAGAGGATATGTGTTGTTGTACTGTGCGAGTCTGATCAAATTGCAAATGTACTCACTCTTGCCGTTAGTACGTCAGGGCATGCCATAGAGTAATCATCACTACCTCTGTGTACTATGACGTCAGGAGTACATAGTCGGAATTGACTTTGGTAAACACAAGAGATGGATCTGTGGTTGCGTTCGTAAGGCGGACGTATAAAAAGGAGTTAGGGAAGGCGTGCGGCCACATACTGTACTGTTGGCACGGAGCCTAGCGAGCACTCAGCTGGCTTACATGTCAGCTAAGACCTTCAGATTTCAAGGTTGACATTCATACTCACAGCCTGGCCAGCGTGGCCACCTCCGTCCATCTTAAACGCTCGGTTGTCTACTCCCGGTCATTCTACCTGGTCAACCCGCAGAATAGCTCGTCTCCGTCAGTAGTCCTCCCTCACCACAAGCGGTGCCCCACCCGCCCTCTACTCCGCCACCACCTAGCGTCGTCCTCTCCTATCCCATCTAGCGCTCCACACGTCCCCAAGACCACGCCGACCATCGTCCCGCTTCACCACTACGCCAATCGTCCTCCTGCACCAGCTGCCGTTCCTCATCATTCCCAATGTCCATCCCAGCCACAATGTTCTTTAACACGAAGCATCATTCCTCACTTCCTATTACCCTCCCTCACCACTCCTCGGCTCCTCTTCCATTTGTCTACGTCGAAGCATCCACCAGGGTCGTCGCCTCCCTTCCATCAGCCCCATTCGTCATCCTCCCCACCTCAATGTCGTTCTCCCCATTACCTGTCAGGCTCTGCATGCTTATGTTTGACAGGTAAATGCTGTGGTTAACGGTCTGCCTTAATGTCATCAAGTTATAGTGCCCCCCGGGAAATGTGTGAGAAGGAATACGTAACATTTCCTACTTTCTCTCCACTCCAACACTCATTCTTCGTTTGTGAATTGCCTCATCTTTGCTCATATTTTCATAAGGGAAAAAAGAAACACGAAAATTAAGAGCAAATCACATTAGCCTTCACTGAGAAGACATCAAGAGGAAATAGTAACACAATACCAAACGTGTCAAAATATTCTGTAGTAAACTTAAAAGTACGAAAACAAAAGAATACTAAAATTGTGGATAAACCATGAACATGTCGTCATCCTAATCTTCGGCTATGGTGTCACGATATTCATGTCGTCTGTTAAACAGACTGTCACCACAAGGGACATCATACGTTTCCTGTTGACCTAGTGAAGTCAAAAAACAAAATGTACTTGCGTGGAACTGGTGACCAAAAATACAATGAGGCGAGTTTCCGAAACGTTAACAGGTGAATTTCTACGCGTAGGGAACTCTCTCTTTCTTCTTTCCATGTATATATTACTGCATCAAAGCCAACAGGATAGAGTACTGTATCACGTCCCATATATCACATCTGTCTAGACCAGTGGTTCCCAAACTTTTTTCTGACATTTCCCCCTGCACCCAGTTCAACCATCCAGATTTCCTCCTTCATGTGTACGAGCGAAAGAGTAGTCAAAACACACTGTTTGAACGTGAACCGAACCTGGTAGATACGTCGCCGCCCATTTACAACTGGCATTCTTTCTCTCTCAGACATGAGAAAATCCATCTGAGATTTTTTTTATTGCTAATAGGCAGTGTAATTATTTCCCCAGTTTGGGAAATGCTGGTCTAGACTCTCCAGCAAGCTTTTGTGTCCTAAATATCGAGTAGTCACTCCCCAGTGTCGTCCATCATCTCCCACTTCATTTGCTAATGCCATCAACAGGTATCCATTCCCCTCAACCCTGGGTGGAACGATCGAACATTGAAGCGTTCCATCGCGTAATTGGTCACACTGTTCTCCGCCGTGTCTGTGGATTGAAGGCCACGGAGTCACGCCATCAACTCCTGAGGTCCACGACCTCGGTACGTCTTCAACCTCGTCCGAAAGACACATGTCGTGGCTCACACCTTGGGCCTGATGCTCCCAACCTGCGCGATCTTCGTAGCTAAACTCCTACTGGCGTTTCCTGAGAGACAGATGGAATTCAAATCTATTCCAAAAAAGCCTTTTTCTCCGGGTACTGAAGCTGTGGAATTGTATACCAGTTAACCTGCGTTACCTGGCGTTGTAGTGATCAAGTGCTGTGATAAAGTGACATTGAGTTACCTTGCAGGGAGTTTACCTTGTGTGTGGCAGTACACACGCAGTGTTAACATAGCAGGGTGTGTGTTGCCTTCTCATTCTGATGTGATAATGTGCCACATGTTTATTCTAACGCCTGCACCTGTGAGCCCCCACGCGCGAGCACTTAAGGTGTGACTTGATCGCAACATTTACATTCTTAAATTAGTCTGATGATGTCAGCGGTGGTCACTCCTCCAAGCCAGAGCCAAAGATAACCAGATAAAACATGACGTTAATCAAGAAACTTGCTGGTAAAGATATAAAGAACTAGTTTTATAAGGGAAGAAGAGTCAATAAATGTAATAAACTGGCTAATGAATTTGTGAAGATGGACGGCATAGAGAAAATAAAAAAGTTGTATGAAAGAAAAAGTTCAAGCGATGGGGCCCCACGAGTGTAGAGCTCCCTGTACAAATACATAGCACATCGTTTATACAAAGTATTTGGTTAAGAAAGAAATACAGAATGCACCAAGAAGCTTACAGCTATTGCAGTCTGAAGCAAACACGCCGAAACCAGTTCTGTCAAGCGTCCGAGAACGTCCAGAAAGATTATGCAAGCCAGGGTGATCTCTCTGAGAGTTCCATGAAACGGACGTGGATGGAATGACAGCCAAAGACAACCACGGTAAGCGGAGCTGTTTCTAGTTCGCACGAGTACCACATCCATTAAATGGAGTGGATTAACATTGTTTTCATTATCTTACACCAACATTTTAACACAGGTAAGAAGAGACAATGCTTCCTTCGAGAGGACTCCAGTACTGATTAGCGACTCTTTGTTTTGCTTGTGAGTAGCCATTGTGCCTTTGTTAAGTGTATAGCTTATCTGAGAACACCAATGACATATCCCCTTTTTTCCACAAAAACACCTACCCAACTGAGCTGATAGGTCTTATCTTCGTTTAATCAGACACTCAAAGGCTACGCCTATCACCTGTTATAACCTTCAGTAACACCTCAGCTGTCACGTCCTGGTCAAGAGATAATCACGGGCACCCAGGCACGTACGACACCTGGGGAAGCAAACACGAAGGAATACAAAAGGAATTCAAACAGCAGCAGACCCTAGTGGGCCCTTACGAAAGCTGTGTGTAACAGTGACAGAGATGAGAAGTTCATAGATGATTAGTGTGGCAAGATTACAGACTTACAGATATTACAAGGAGACAAATCTGTCAACTTTTCATGTAAAAGTAAGCGAGAATAATGTCAGTCGTGCATCTGAAGCGCAATATCTATCAAGTCTCTTAAACGTATCATTTGAGGTAAAACATTTGCCCATAGTCTGTATCCATTACTACTCGTGAAATCAAACGACTCTATTCTTGTGTAGCTTGTTAGATCGAGATTATCGAAGCCTTTGATAAATATTAACACTACACATGTATTAGATCACCTCTTTACCTTCTCTTTTCTTAGTAAATTCAAGACTTTTTTTGTCGGATCTCAAAAGATTTCTTTCTCAGGTCGGACATCATCTTGGTAGCTAGCTCACATCTCTCCTCTCTTCATCCTGCCTGTCATTTTTTTTATGTAGGGTAACCAAAACCTGAACACAATATTCAAGGTGGGGACACACCACTGAACTGTTCACGGGAAGGACAGATAACAGACTTGGTGTTGCATTATGAGGTTATCTGTTCGAGGACAGAAAACAGCATCCCGAGTTCCAAATCCTTTGGGAGTTGAAGAATTCGAGACAGAGAGAGGATTGTAGAGCAGAAGGCAACTCCCGGCTCAAAAACTGGCGGGAAAAAGCGAAGATTCACAAAGTAGTTTTTTCCCACGATTTTTTTTTATGTTTAAGGCTCCAGTCACGAACTAAAGTCCACATCAAGGCCGGGCCTTAATTGAAATACAGAGAGAATTATGAAAAGAAAGGGGAAAGAATTTACGAATTTTTTAGAAAGTGAAAGACCTGTCTTTCAAAATGCGTCAGGTATGATCATAGTTACTGGGAAAGACATGAGATGGTAGAGAGTTCCAAAGCTTCGACATGTAGGGAAAGAACCAATTATCGAAACTGCATACCCTTGAGTTGCCGATGGCCACACAATAATCATGTGACGCAGCAGCTTGCTCAGTATTACGTGGTCTGGCTAGTGGTTGGGGCACACAAGAAGCCAGCTCTCGAGGGCAAAAACCAAAGCAATATCTATAGAAGAGGGAAACAGACTGATTTGAGAGTTGAAAAGTGTGAAGGGAAAAGATAAAGTAAATTACTCTATGGTGCTATACACGTAGCGCAAGAGACTCAACTACGAAACTATCTTATTCCAAAAGTAAGACATATCAGTGAGTGTTTATCCCTCTCCACCTGACTTAGTCACCAATCATTATTATCAACGGAGTATTTGTTTAACCTTGAAAACATCTGGTGGTGTTTATTTCAGCGTATTACAGCTCTGCGGCCGGAAAGAAAACCTTTGCTCACACTAGTAATAAATTTTCTTCCTTTTTAAATCATGAGTTATTTCTATATGTCGTTGAACCTTTACCTAATTTTTTGAAACTGGCATTCGCTATGTAGTCTCAATTATGCAGAATTTTTAAAGCTTCAAAACACAGCTCGTTGGGGGTATGTTTTCTTTTTCTTCTTTTATGGAAAGAATAATTTGAGACATCTGAGGCTTATTATCTAACGACGGAATTCATTTTGTTGCTATGTTCTGGATTTGTTCTAATTTTCCTTAGCCCTTGATCAAGTATTGTGACCAAAGGAGCTGTGGCTAATGCGCTGCGAGAAGTGTCTATCATCTTTCGTTTTATTGTTTATCTTTCAATCTGTGAAACCTGACACTGTTTACCTAATTGTACACGGTAAAGCTTTACTGTGCATGACCCAGGTTATTATTCTTCTCTGACTATCCTAATAATGGCTTACTGATTATTTCATGCTTGCAGTTTATGGTTTACTCATCACCAAATTACATTTACCATGTCTCTCACCAACCCACCAATTCGTCTAAATGACTTTGAACACTTTTGGCAAACTTCCATAAACTGGATCATATTTCCCCATTCCGTTTCATCTTAAAATACTACTGGTGAATACCCTGTCCCCAGACCACTGATAAATATGAAAAGTATGGGGCCCAGGACGGAGCCTTGTGGTACCACACTTGTCACACTGAGCCATTCGGACGCTTTTACATTTAATACCACTTGTTTCCTGACTGTGAGTTAGTCCGCTATCTACGCACAGCTTCGATATCTTATGCCGTGGGTTTTAACTTCTAACGAGCAATATTTTATGTGGTGTTTTTGTCCAAAGCTGACTGGAATTATACGTCAATAACATCTGAGGGTATTTCTGAATGAACAAATAAGTCATTACATTTGCTAAGCGTGATAACTTATTGGAAAAACCAGGTTGATAATCAGTTTATTATCTTCTAAATGTCTGACGATTTTAACCCTAAATATTGTTTCCAACAGTTTACCTTAAGGCCGAAATATATGCGGGTGATATGAAGTTACTGTAAAGTTCATATCATCTCCATTTCTGAAAAACCGCTGCTGCATTCGCAAGCTGCCATTCATTCGCCATTTCCCCCTCCCGTTACTATTTGTTGATTATCTTAGTGATCGGCACAGGTATATTGTCGGTTTATTTCTGGTGGAGATGTCACCGCCACCATCTGACTCACCCGGATTTAGGGTCCAAATATTTAGGCGCTCCGTCGGTTTGGATGTTATGGATGTTTACGTTATCGTTTTCTGTCCCAGGATATACGTTTTCTGTTTCTGATATACTTGTGGAACTTACGACTGTCAACACTAAATCAAAATATGTGTTTATTAAGGAGACCACTTCTCTTTTATCATTGGTTAGGACGTCATCATCGCTGGATAAAGAACCTGTGTCATCTTTTACCTTTTATTTACTTGATCCCTCCAGACTTAATTCTTTAAGATTTATATTCTATTTTGTGGGTATAATTTATTTGCAAAATCTCCTTTATTGTCTGAGTTTCTTTCTAAAATCTGTGTAATCATATATATATATATATATATATATATATATATATATATATATATATATATATATATATATATATATATAT